>OVAN01007662.1:0-18922 GCA_900406275.1 Anastatica hierochuntica | reverse complement strand
GATCCCGAACCACTACAACGTACATCCGTGCGCTTGCAGTGTTATCTCGGGCGAAAACATGAGCTATCAAGTTTTCTGGCACCGTTGCCGGGGACCAATAGGGAGTCTTAAAACTTAAGATCATTTCGTGCCTAAGGCATTTTTCTTTATTTTGTTTAATCTCTTCTTTTTCTTCTCTGTTTTTGTGCTTTCATGTGCATAAACATGCCTCATACTAGAAGCCAAGGGATCGCGATTCTCGAATTTGAGCCTGAACCTTCACGCCTAGAGAAACAGAAGAAGAGAAAGAAGTTTCTGGAGGTTATTGAAGAATTTGAGTTTGCTCAAATCATGGGTGACAACTTGGGAGATCCCATTCAAGTTCATCAAAATCCTCTCTTTCCTAGACTCCTTCCAAGAGATGATCCACCTGCTGGAGGTGGTGGTAATGATGGTGCTCAGCAAATTGGCCAGCAAAATTTTGCAGCTGAGGGGCAACAATGCGCTAATCAACATCGACAGAGGATGACTCTGGCGCAATATGACACTCCGGAGGCCTTCTATGTGAATCGTGCTGAGATTCGTCCGCCTCCCATTGAGAGAAGGGACTTTGAGATCAAGACTGGTCTCATTAACTTGATGCAGCATAATCAGTTTCATGGGTTGCCATCACAAAACCCAATGTACCATCTGGATAAGTTTGAAGCCATCTGCAATACTATCCAGTACAACGGAGTGCCTGTTGAAGCTCTGAAATGCAAGTTATTCACTTTCTCTCTGAATGACAAGGCTACAAGATGGTACAATAACCTAGAGCCTGATTCACTAAGGACATGAGACGAGATCAAGGCTACTTTGCTTGGGCATTTCTTCATGAAATCAAGGTCTATGTCTCTGCGAAATAAGATTGTAGGATTTCACCAATTGGATGCTGAGAGCTTTTATGCAGCTTGGGAAAGATTCAGGGAATACCTAAATGATTGTCCTCATCATGGGTTCTCATATTGGAATCTCTTTAACATTTTCTATAATGGGGTTGAGGAGAAGTATCAGAATGCTATGGACACCGCGAGCAATGGTGATTTCATGACCAAGACTGTGGAGGAAGGTTACATGCTGGTGAATAACATGGCTAATAGTAAAGCCAATCGCAGATCAGACTATGATCGAGGTAGAGGAGTTGTGTCATCAGATGCGAAGAGAATTGATGATCTGCAGTTAAAGCTCGATGAGCTAATGAGGAGAGATCAGCAGGGAGTGAACTTTTTTGGAGAGCATAACGATACACCTATTCTTCAAGAGCAGAAAATGGGATAGATGTATCAGGAATTAATGTCTGAGGAGTTGAATGGTGGACAAGCATATGTGAATTACATTGGAGGTTAAGGAAACTTTGATAACAGAGGTTTCAACCAACAGAACCAGTTCCAGAATAAACCATATAATCAGAATCAGTGTGTCTTCAACTTTGGATTTCAGAAAAAGAATCAGAACAATGACTATCAGCAGAAATATTTTGGTTCAGGAGGATTCAAGAATAACTATCAGATGGGGTATCAGAGTCAGAACCAAGGACAGTCTTCTGCGTCTTCTCAAGATAGTAAGCTGAAGAAGATGTTGCACCAAGTGTTGGAGAATCAGACAAAGTCCTCTGCGGACTTGAATAAGAAGGTGGATAACATATACAGTGATCTCAATGGGAAATTCGAGACATTGAGCACACACACGAAGTTGCTGGAAACACAGGTTGCTCAGACTTGTGCGAGCAACATAGCCCCACCGAGAGTCATTCCAGGCAAACTGGAGAAGAATCCGAAGGAGTACTACAATGCCATTACACTTAGAAGCAAAAAAACGATTGAAAATCATCTGGGACAGATCGATCGATCCTTGTCCCTGGATCGATCGATCCATGTATAAGACAACCAAGGAAAATGGGGAAATTTGGAGATTGATCAATCATCTAACAAGATCGATCGATCAGAAAAGGAGGACAAGGATCGATCGATCTCTGTCCCTGGATCGGTCGATCCTTGTCTTGACTAGAGGGTATCGAATTTTCGTGATGAAAAGAATGCGTAGGAGGTTGAGGATCAGTATGTGCCACCCCCACTTTATGTTCCTAAGCCTCCATATCCTTCCAGACCTCGTCAAAAGATCAAAGAACGAGAGTATGAGAAACTGAAAAATCTCGTTGGTGAATTACATGTTCGATTGCCTTTCGTAGAAGCAGTCAAGATGGTACCTTCTCTTAAGAGGTACATGAAGGAGATTCTTTTAGACCATATGACATTGGAACATGGTGTTTCAGTTCTTACTGCAGAATGTAGTGCAGTTCTTCAGAACATAGCATCGGAGAAACGCGAGGATCCATGTCCTTTCGTATTGCCTTGCAAGATCTGATCACTTACCTTTGAGCGACGCCTCTGCGATTTGGGGTCATGAGTTAGTGTGATGCTACTCTCGGTATCACAACGTCTGAATTTGACTAACTATAAACCCACAAGAATGCCTTTGGTGCTTGCAGATAGGTTTATTAGAAGACCAGTGGGTATTTTTGATAACATTCCCGTAGGAGTTGGAGAGGGATATGTTTTCACAGACTTTGTTGTCTTGGAATTGGAAGAAAAACTCAAGGATCCTATTATCCTTGTAAGACTGTTCTTATCTATTGCTAGAGCCATGATTGATGTGCAGAACGGTTAGATAGATCTCCGACTTGGGAAGTTAACTATGAAGTTCAACATCAAGAAATCCATGAAGAAGTTCACCATTGATGGGCACACATTTTGGGTTGATACATTTGCTGATGTGATCGAGGACTTCGTTGAAGAGCTCTACACTGAGGATCCATTACATGTAGCCTTAACTCAAATTGAAAATAAATATGGGTTTTTGGATGCAGGTACTTTTGAGGTTGTTGAATTGCTGGATTCAACACCTGGTGTTTAGAAGCATGTCGCATTTATCAAGTTCGAAGAGCCATCATCTGCGACTTCTCAAGCATTGGTGGCGAGTTCGAGTGCTGATTGGAGCGAGCTGAAAGCTCCAAAAGTCGAGCTCAAGCCAATACCTGCAGGACTAAGGTATGTTTTCTTAGAGCCTAACTCTACATATCTTGTAATTGTCAATGCTAATCTGAACAATGCTGAGACTGCCTTGCTTCTTTCAAAGTTAAGGAAGTATAGAAAAGCGTTGGGATATTCTTTGGATGATATTACATGTATTCCTCCAGATCACTGCATGCATAGGATCCACTTGAAGGATGAAACCAAGACTTCCATTGAACATCAAAGGAGACTCAATCCTAAGCTGATGGAAGTTGTCAAGAAGGAGATTCTAAAACTTTTGAGTGCATGTGTCATCTATTCTATTTCTGACAGCACATGGGTGAGTCTGGTACATGTTGTACCAAAGAAAGGTGGAATTACTATCATCACCAATGAGAAGAACGAGCTCATTCCAACCAGGACTATCACGGGACAAAAGATGTGCATTCACTACAGAAAGCTGAATTCAGCTACGAGAAAGGATCACTTTCCACTTCATTTTATTGATAAAATGCTGGAAATACTTGCTAATCATCGTTATTACTTTTTCTTGATGGCTATTCAGGTTTCTTTCAGATTCCCATCCATCCGACATACCAGGAAAAGACTACATTCACATGTCCATATGGAACATATGCTTACCGGAGAATGTCATTTGGATTATGTAATGCACCTGCGACTTTCCAGCGATGCATGATGTCTATCTTCACTGATTTGATCAAAGGTATCATGAAAGTCTTCATGGATGACTTTTCTGTTTATGGCTCTTCGTTCTCTAACTGCTTGTCTAACCTTTGCAGGGTTTTAGAACGATGTGAAGAGAAACATTTGGTTTTGAATTTGGAGAAATGTCATTTTATGGTGCAGGATGGAATTGTGCTTGGCCATCGAATCTTTGAGAGAGGTATCGAAGTTGATAAGGCCAAGGTGGAGGTGATGAGAAGCCTGCAGTCTCCTACTTCTATCAAGGATGTCCGCAGCTTTCTCGTACATGCAGGATCCTACAAACGGTTCATCAAGGATTTTTCCAAGATAGCCAGACCTATGAACCGATTGCTCTATAAGGATGTCAAATTTGATTTTGATACTGGTTGTTTGTTATCTTTTCAGACAATCAAGGAAGCACTAGTGAGCGCTCCAATTTTGCAGCCACCGAATTGGGATTTGCCTTTCGAGGTGATGTGTGACGCCAGTGACTATGTGGTAGGAGAAGTGTTGGGTCAAAGAAAGGACAAGAAACTCCATGTGATTTACTATGCCAGCAAAACACTTGATGACACTCAGATAAAGTATGAGACTACGGAGAAGGAGCTCCTAGTTGTGGTTTATGCATTTGAGAAATTCAGACATTACCTAGTGGGATCAAAAGTCATCGTTCACACTGATCACGCAGCTTTGAGGTACCTTATGTCTAAGAAAGATGCTAAACCGAGACTGTTGAGATGGATTTTGTTTCTGCAGGAATTTGATTTGGAGATTCGTGATAAGTGTGGTATCGAGAATGGTGTTGCAGACCATTTATCTGGATTGCGAGTGGAAGCTGATACACCACTTGATAATAGTCTTCCTGAGGAGAATGTTTATATGGTTGCCCTGCTGGAGGATGAATACATGGACAATGTTGATTGTTTTGCCATTAGACAGATTCACGATGAAATTCCTTGGTTTGCAGATTTTGCGAATTTTCTGAGTGCAGATGTGGAGCCACCAAATTGCGTAGGCTATGCGAAGAAAAATTTCTTCAGAGATGTCAAACATTATTTCTGGGATGATCCTTTCGTAGATGTATTCCAGAGTCTGAGGTTCAAGGTAATCTGTATCACTGCCATGGTTCTGAGTGTGCAGGACATTTTGCTACTTTCAAGACTATTTCGAAAGTGTTGCAGGCATGATTTTGGTGGCCAACACTCTTTAAGGACACCCATGATTATGTCTCTAAGTGTGATGCTTGTCAGAGGAAAGACAACATCAGTAAGCGGAATGAGATGCCTCAGAACTTCATCCTAGAAGTAGAGGTTTTTGACGTATGGGCTATTGATTTCATGGGACCTTTCTCATCTTCTTATGGAAATCAATACATTTTGGTTGCAGTAGACTATGTCTCCAAGTGGGTTGAGGCGCTGGCCAGCCCCTCTGATGATGCCAAAGTGGTCCTAAAGATATTTCCTCGTTTTGATGTGTCAAGAGTGGTAATAAGTGATGAAGGATCTCATTTTATCAATAAGTTATTTGAGAATTTGCTGAAGAAACATGGAGTTAGACACAAGGTAGCCACACCTTATCATCCTCAAACAAGTGGGGATGTTGAGATTTCCAACAGGGAAATCAAGGGAATCTAGGAAAAGACTGTAGGCAAGACTCGAAAAGATTGGTCTGTGAAGCTTGATGATGCGCTATGGCCATATAAAACCGCCTACAAGACACCACTAGGCACTACAACGTTTCAGTTGGTGTATGGGAAGGCATGTCATTTGCCTGTTGAACTCGTGTACCAGGGACTTTGGACTACAAAGTTGATGAACTTCGACATCAAGCCCGCAGCTGAGGAGCGGATGATTCAATTCAATGAACTTGACGAGATATGATTGAATGCTTATGAGAACACAAGGATCTACTAGGAGCGTACCAAAGCATTCCATGATAGGAGGATCATTCAACGCCAATTCGTTGTAGGAGATCATGTATTGTTGTTTAACTCACGTTTGCGATTGTATCCAGGAAAGCTCAAATCGCGTTGGTCATGACTCTTCTTGATTGCTGAGGTTAGACCGTATGGAGCTGTTGTTCTTGATGACAATGGGAGAAAATTCACTGTAAGTGGCAAGAGACTTAAGCCATACTTTGCAGACGAGCCATCCGACGAGAGAATGTGAATTCTTTTGAAGGATCCACCTGCCGTCATATCGCATTACAGTCAGGCTCGAGACTTTACACAAGCTCTGAGTGGGAGGCAACCCACTAGGTATTTTTCTCTTTGATGTTTAGCTAATTTTGTAGTATTTTACGTTTTTGTTTGGTTTTTGGTGTTTTTGACGTTTTTGTGTTTTTAGCTTTGTTATTGTAGAAAAAGACCACCCAGACCAAAGGACAGGGATTGATCGATCCCTGTTCTTAGATCGATCCCTGTCTAATTTCGTGCAAAAACAAAGGGACAAGGATCGGTCGATCCTTGTCCCCGGATCGATCGATCCTTGACCTGACTACACAGCCTATATCACGTGAAAACACAAGTAAGTGTTCATAATTTTTTTTCACTCAAAAACAAAAAAAAATCACCCATTTTGCTCGATTTTCCTAATAACTTGACGAATTTGAGCCATTTTTGAGCCTAAAATCAAGAGAATCTTGTACTCTATCTTTCTATCCGATCAGAATTTACTAAATCCAAGGTATGTGTTCACAATCTCTACTAGCAGATTTTTCGGAAAAATTTGAGAATTTTTGAATTTTGATGAATTTTTAGGATGATCATATACGCATGTTCTAAGATGTTTAGCAGTAGGATTGCACCTGGATTTAGTGTTTTAAGGATTGATTTTGGTGATTATGTGACTTTGCGTTTCGTATGCCTGATTTTTGCGAGGATGCATGTTTTGTCATGATTTGCCTTTTGTATTGATGTTTTTATTTTTTTTGGCATCTCTGGGATTGATTAAAACATATTTTGATGAGTGACTGCGATGAAACGATTATTTTCACTTGGAATGCAAAACGGGAATTGGACATATTGAATGTTGTTCTTGCTTTCATGAATGAATTGATGCATGCCCTTGATGTTTTTGAGCTTGATTTTTGCAAAACAATACTCTTTGAATCAGAGTGAATGATTTTCGTGTTTGTCTTGTTTTGATGTGGATACTAATTTTGCTTCCAAGTGTCTATTTTCGCAGGTTATGAGTAGACGAAAGAGAGGAGAGGTTCCGCAAATGTGGGACTCGTCTAGCTCCATTCTTCACCATTAGTTCAAGAGCAGTGATCTCACACATCCTGCGAACCGTCTGGTTAACCAAGAGTTGGATCAATATGACTCGCAGTTTCTGCAGGATTTGGGACACATTACATTCTCGATGACTCGAGTCGTTGATGATGATCTCCTAGATGCTTTTGGCATTCGACAAGACTTCTACGACCTCTTTGATAGGATGGGACACCGAGGTTTGCTGGAGATTCGGGAGCATGTCTACCCCGAGCTATGTTGGGAGTTTCTGGCCTATGCACGCTGTGTCTATCTGGACTTCGACAACCCGGTGGCTGATCAGGGCACATTTTCCTTTATCGTGCATGGTCAGTATTATTCTATCTCTCTCATGGACTTGGCCAGAGTTTTTTGTTTTGCGCAGGGCCGTGGTACATGGGTACCAACTCTATCGAGGTCCAATGATTTCTGGGACTTTATTGCTGCTGGGCAATTCGTCTCTCGGAGCGCGAAGTAGTCGCGTATTCGCAATCTTGTCCTTCGCCTTGCGGCTAAGGTTCTTAGCTCGCATATTTATGCCAAGTCTGTCCAGGCTGCTGTGACCAATAACGAGTTGGGTCTTCTTTTTCTAGGCGTTGGACATACATGGGACTTGGCATCTCAGGTCCGTTTTATGGCGGCTACGGATATGAACATGGCAGCAGTGGTTGCTGATAAATTCGCCTTCTTCAAGGTGGTGGCTACTTCTCATAAGTCTTTTGATGCGGGTTCTCTTATCACCCGACTTCTTCTGTTTGTCAGGTTCGATTTTAGTGGTCATCAGAGAGTGGAGCTCAAGCTCCCCAAGCAAGTGGGGACACATCGCGTCCCGCAACCTCTTTATGCTTTCTTCGGTTGGAAACATCTCTCAGACTGCGGTATTCTAGCTTCCCCCTGGAAGCATTCTCTAGAAAGCTCGAGACCCTTCATCTATCACTTTCAGGACCGCCAGCAGAGGTCTCTGTACATCGAGCTACCATGCACGGACTTGACATCTTTAGCTGATTCATCAGGAGTTGAGTTTCTTCCTCCTACGGAGTGTCTTTGTCACTGCCCCCCTTCTTTCAAGAAAGGTTTTTCAGATCCTGCTGGGGACCGTATTGCTGATGATGTTGACTATGAGGCTCATATGCCTCCACCTGCTGCACCCACTAATCGTGAGATCGCGAAGCTGTTTCTGGAGGATTTTAGTGCCTACGAGCTTGACCTTCCATCGCCTCCTTCTTCTACTATTGTTGAGTTCAATGCTTGGACCATTCAGAGTCATCAGAGGACGAGCTCTCTCATGCTGCGTTTCGCCAGAGGGCTCTCCATGATAGGGAGACTTCTTTCTTGTTCTCCTAGCAGGTCTGTTCGTGAGTACGCTATCAGGCGCAGAGCTATTGCAGATGATGATGAAGAGGAGACTGAGAGTAAGGAGTCTGATGAGACTCAGGAGACTCGCGCAGCTCGTGCGCGAGAGCAAGCTAGATGGAGCGAGGAGCGCTCCAAGAGGAGAGCAGACTCTAGACCTAGCACTTCTAGAGCAACTTAGTAGTTTTCTTTCCTTTATCTTTTCATTTCTGTTTTTATTTTTCTTTTTATTTGGATTTTTATTTTTATTTGCTACTTACCCCTTCCTTGGATTTGTTTCCCACCGAGACGGTGTGAGATAAGTCTGCGGGAGGTTGCTTATGTTTTTCTTTTTCTTTTGGTGTTGTTTGAGTCATTTTGATGTTTTTATTGAGTCAGCTTATTGATTGTTCATGCTTTATGATGATTTCAGACTATTATCTATGTGCATTGCACTTCATTTATATTCTCATTAACCATTTAGCGCAGGCAAACCATAATAACTCATGACCAAACTCCCCACCAGAAATCTCTGGAACTCAGATTATTGTCTGAAATATTATTAACTCTATTTTATTTGGCTTACTAATGAACTTAAATGCTTTGAACCAGGAACTTAAAATCAGGAATCAAACCCATCATTCAGGATTACATCCTCATTTCTTTTTCTACCATCTTTTTCGGTAATCTTAAGTGACCATATTCATCTTTAGTTTGGCACTACACCCTTACCTTATCTCCTTGAATCTCCATACATTTTTTTTCATCTTATGTGCACACATGTGTAAAAACCATGGAGGGAATAGGGTAGACATGATCATTCTAATTGCTTAGGTAGGATTGTACATTTTAGGTGGTTTAGACACGGTCCTGAGTATCTAATTTCTCGGTGTTGGGTGTTTAGGTGGTTTAGATGATTATGTTGCATTTCTTCATGCTGTAAGGGTTTTTTAGAGTTTAAAAACGTCATTGATATGCTAATTTGATCCAGATTCTCGTTCTGATTTAAAAAAAAACGAAAATTGTTTTTAATTTCTTCATATCTGGTTTAGAAATTAGCATTTGCATATTATTTTTTTGATTGAATTCACCCTGAAGAATGGACATATCTGGTTTACTTTTGATCGGTGGTTTGTACTTGGGTAGTTAGGGGACATGGATATCAATATACTCTTTCTCTCCTGCGATTTTGCATTATGTCTTGCATCTTGACGTAGTTTTTGATACCCGAAACACTCTAAACCTCACCACTAAAAGCCTTGAATACCTAGCCTGATTTCCTGATTATGAGTTCTTCGGTGAAAAGTTTCACGCCCATCTTAAATGAATGTAAAGAGTTATTAACATGGAAGCTAAGTTTGCAGGTTCAGATTTTAGAGTATGGATGAGTTTGGGAGGTTATGGAGTGATTCTTGGGGAGAATATTCTAACTGTTCTGAGTTCATATGGTTAGCAAAAGTAGCGCAGAGTAAGTTTTTCTGATAGCATGCGATCCATTTGGTTTTTGAGTTTCTTTTCCCGCATGCTTAGTCTTCGTTTTCTTTACTTGAGAACAAGCAAAGATTCAAGTCTGGGAGATTTGATGTGTTAGTATTTTAGTAGTTTTTTATTATGGTTTTTACACGAGATTTATGGTTTTTAGTATGTATTTGAATCTTTTTGGCGCGAATTTGTGTTCTTTGTTGTTTTTATAGGAATGGAGCTTGGATGTGCAAAAAGAATGCATTTTGGATGGATTTCAAGCTTGGAAGGAAGTTTTCTTGAAGGCTGGAAAATATCCAGAAATATGGACGTCCCTGGATTGGTCGATCCTTGTCTCGATTTTCAGACCGATATTTACGAAGAACCAGACCAAATTTATCTTGAATCGGATCTCATTACTAGAACCTAGGCTCGTGTTTCCTATTTCATTATGCACTTTTACAGACTTTTTAAGAGCAGAGATTGATTTGTAACCTAGGGAGAAGAAACGTCTTTGTACTTTGAATCTGAGAAGCTTTCTGAACCCTTTACTCTTATTTTTCTTAAATACAATCATGTCTCTCTTTGATTTGATATGTGTTTATGCGATTATCATGAGTGAGTAGTCTATTCGTTGGGTTTAGGGTTCTCACATAAGGATTCATGATTTGTTGATATAAAATTGTATGACTAGGGATTTAATCAATTGGATCTTCATCTAGGATTGTTCGTAATGCATGAAATTAAACTGATCACTTAGTTTCTGATCTTAGGTAATTTAACGTCTGAAAAATGTTTATTTAAATGCCTGAAAGAATTTTAGATGAGCAATTCTTCTTAAGCATATGGAAGTTGATGTTTAAGTGAATTGTAAACATACCAAATCTGTTAGGAATGCATGATTAGAAATCAAGGGTCAACTGAAGTTAGTCTCGAGATTTCTAATACATAGGGAACTGATACTACGGAAGTAGATCAATTCTATATTACTGTTTGAGTTCAAGACGGTTTAAAACTTGTTTCCTAATCTATAATTTTAATCAATAATGAGTTGTTTCCCTGAGAATACCCAATGTCCAGCACTTCTTTGATTGATTTCTTTGTTCTCTTAATTTCGATATTTGCATCTCTTTACAAGACATCTTTTTAGCTTTAACCCGTTGTTTGATTTGACATTCTTCGTGTTACCTTTGGTCTCTGTGGATTCATTCCCGAACCACTACAACGTACTTCTGTGCGCTTGCAGTGTTATCTTGGGCAAAAACCTGAGCTATCAATAACCCAAAAAACCATCCCTTGCGGATTTATCCAGAATACCAGAGAGTACGTTCATAGCCACCACAAAGTGGTAAGGAGAAAGAGCACAACCCTGTCTTAATCCTTGCTTACTCGAAAAGAACCACACCAATTCCCTATTCACCTGAACCGAAAACGACGCAGTAGAGATACATATGAAAATCCATCGAATAAAAATCTCCGGAAAGCACATAGCACGGAAAGTGTTCCTGAGAAAATGCCACTGCACACTATCAAAAGCTTTAGCAATGTCTATCTTCAAAGCCGCACGGGGAGAGATATTCGCATTATGATACCCACTCACAAGCTCCGTAGCCAAAAATAGATTTCCCAAGAGTAACTGATTTTTAACAAAAGTCGATTGGTTCGGTACAACAAAATTCGGCAATGAAACTTTAAGTTGATTAGCAAGAATCTTCGAGATGACCTTGTAGATGATGTTACAATACAAAATAGGGCGATACTCCCTTATTTCCAAGGCATCTGAATGCTATGGGATCAAAGCGAAAATGGCGGTGTTAACTCCTTTTGGAAGTTACCCATTATGGAAAAATGATTTCACGGCAATGTCGAACTCCTCCGCGATAATTGGCCAAGCCGAAAAATAAAATTCTTTCAAATACCCATCCGGACCCGAAGCTTTATTAGTAGGCATAGCAAATAATACCTCTTTGATCTCCGTTGCGATGACTTCTCTGGTCAAAGTAGCTTGCATCTCTGGCGGACACCTATAGGAGATAAGGTTTTGCAACTCAGTGACATCGATACCAGTAAACTCCCGCAGCTGGTGATGTAAAAACATTTTAAACCACCCCTCCGCTTCCATTTTAATCTCCTCCGTAGATGTTAAAATCTCACCATCAGCTTTGCGGATCCGTCAAATAGTGTTCTTAGCTGCCCATAGTGTGAGACATGATGAAAATAGCGATTGTTTTCATCGCCAACACATAACCAATGAACCTTAAATTTCTGTTTGTAGTAAGATTCTTCCATGGTGGATAAGTGTTGCCAACGATCCATAACAACAGTTTCCTTAAGCATTGCTTCAAACGAAGGAGATTGCAAAGCAAGCAACTGACGCAAACAGGGAAGCTCATAAGCCTCTCGAGTAAGCAGTGGCAAGTCCCCAATCTTCTCCCAAGAAAGAGCCTGAAGATAAAGCTTAAGACCCTTGAATTTCTTTGTAAACCGATATATAGCAGCTCGAGAAAGAAATATTAGCTCAGTAGCACGCTACTAATCCGCCAAAGCCAAATGAAAGCAGTCTTGAGACGCCATCAAGTTAAAAACTTGAATGGCTTCCGAGAGGAATGCACCAATGAATCAAGACTAATACGACATCTGGTATGGTCAAAAATGCCGCCAGCTTCAAAGATAGCGTGAGAGTGAGGAAAAGAAGATAGCCAACTCATTAGAACTCGATCCAATTTTTTACTGATCAGATCAACTTCTTTGTGATTAGACCAAGTGAACAACGGACCATTAAAAGGTAAATCCGCCAGTGAACAATCCGCAACAAGTCGTTGAAAATCACCCATACCTGCGGAGATGACAGTGTGTCCTGAGTGCTCCGAATTCGACAAGATCTCGTTAAAATCTCCCATGATTAACCAAGGCTTGTCACGGAAGATGGGAGAATGATGATTAGAGTGTAAATCGGCTCATAGTACCTTACGCTCCACCTCAACGTTTGGGGCATAGACAAAGGATCAGAGGAAATCCATAGTCTTTTCTGGAATAGATACAATACATGTAATGAGCGGAGAGGATTTGAACAATGGTGTTAGAACAACATAGTCACTCCAAACCACCCAAATCCTCTCAAGATGATGATGTTCATAGTTCGAAAGCATTGACCAACCAGGAAAAGTTGAAGAACTAATACGACCAGCCTTTGACTCTTGAACCCGTATTTCAAGCAAGCAACCAAAGGAAAAATGTAAACCTATAACCCAATCTTTAAGAATCATATGTTTACGATGTTTACTGAATCCCCTCACATTCTAAGTAAACATTGTCATTTGGAGGATTTCTTTTAAGTACCCTTCTTGGCTTTCTGAGTAGAAACCCGACCTGTAAGCATAGAAGTTTCCTCAAGATATCGATATATACCCTTGTTCTACGTGGTAAAGGCTGGCGCAAAGGCAACTTTGCATTCTGGTGAACTTGAGCAGAGGATTCTGCACCTATCTCCTGCTTAGCCAGCTCCGAATCAACATGATCAGAACCCGACTCCACAGATTCCTCACAATTAGCCTCAGAATTTGACTCTGCCAAGTCATCCTCAACACCTTCATCCGGAGCTTCCAGAACAGAAAATTTAGAAGGAGATATGTTGAAGTTGTTGACAGATTCTTGTCGAGGCTCTTTGCGAGATGATTTTGCTGGGGACACATTTTGCCACTCAACTTCTACGACAATGTCATTTGACCCATCAGCTCTCTGTTCAATCTCTACATTCGGCGGCCCCTCAACCACCTCCTTCTCCAGCGACTTGTCCCGCAACAGCACCCAAATTTGATCATCATGTGTAGCTTGGACTCGCGAGCCAGCAGCTTCACATTCCAGTACAGGCAAAGAAGCTTCCAGAGCAATCTCTGTGCTCACGACCGTAACCACTTCCTGAACCAGTAACTGTATTATTGCCATATTCCCCTCCTCCGCAGATACAACTTTTTGTTGCGACGGAGCAGCGACACATTTAGAATCGTTATGACCCCAACGCAGACATTCTGAACATCTAGAAGGTAGCCAAGGATAAGAGATATCAATTTCAGCTTTAAATCCTTTCTTAGAAGAGAGGAGAACCTTCTTTGGCAAATCTTTTGTCAAGTTCGCAATAACGAAAACACGAGCTTTCTGAAGATTAGTGCATGCTTCAGTGGTTGGATGCAAGTGCTTTAGATGACCAACAACGCTAGCAACATATCCCAATCTATTGTAAGAATATAAACACTCGGGCACATATTTAAAGTCCACCCAAATGGGTACCGAAGTCAGCACAGACTGCGCATTGACTTTGACAGGATTCCATTCGGATACAACCATGGGCACATCAACTATACTCCACAATCCCCTACGCATAATACGAATGCGCGTGGCCTCATTAGAAACTCGAAACTCGAAACTTCACTATTGTTGCATTAACAACATGTACATCTATCTTCTTCAATTTGTCATTGGTCCAAATTTTATTAACGATCATATGAATCTTAGCAACGTGCGGAGCTATGTCCAAGAAGCGACCAAGTAGAAAGTTCTTCCACAGATGATCTTGGCTTTCGACAATCTCATCAGGGATTTCGAAGGAAGCAGCACCCTCCGAAAGAGAAACAGGGAAATCATGTTTATGTAAGCCCCCTACTGAAACAAAAGCAGAGCTCGCAACGGCAGCCCAAGATTTCTTAGATTGCGCACCCGATGATTGAGAGGAGTCTCCAAAGAGAGGGAGACCAAAACCAGAAGCCATTACCGATCGAAAGAGCCGCCACCACCGACGACGCCGATGGCAGAGAAAGGAAAAACAGAGCAAACCCTAATCGTCTCAGAAGTCGCCTCCCGTAAATTCCGCGTATGGCGAGCAAACTTGCAATAACTCTAAGTTGCATATTACTTGTTCTAGTATTCGATCCTAATAAACGTACATATCTCGACATAAACATGGTAAAAGGTCTAGACACGATTTATATATTGTAAGGCTAGTACCAATTGATATATTTTTGTTATTTTTATAAACGAAGAGAAAAACATTTTCTCACATTTTCTAATAGAATGCAAGATATCTAATTAAGAAATTATTTAAAATATTGTCAAAACATGTTTTGTAAACAATTATACAACATACTCCTTGAAATGACAATTGTACTATTTTATATTCCCTCCATTTCTTAAAAAGTGTCGTTTTGAAGTTTTAATTTTGTTTCATAAAGAGTGTCGTTTTACATTTTCGATGCAAATTTATAAGCGAAATTCCGGTTTTAACTTTACTGTTTTAATGAATTAATTAGAGAGAGAATTTCTTAAAAAAATATTAATGAAGGGTATGTAAAACTTTTTAACAGTTTTCTTAATATGTATAAAAAATGTCAGAATGACACATTTTACGAAACAGAGAGTTGGTGTTAGAAAAATCAACCTAAATTTCGATTAAACTTCGTGAACACAAATGAAAAGAATCAAATTCGAAATATGATTTCTCTGAAAAAACATGTTATAGTGCGAATAGAAAGCAAATATTTCCTAATAGAAGTATCCTTTAATTTAGAAATACTTTTATTCATGGGCTTGCATGTATCTAAAAATTGAAAGACATGGTTGCATCGAATTAAATATATAAAGAAACAATTAGTATTATATTTTTATTGTTAGCTTTTCGAAAATCGATCTGTGTTCCGTTACACAGTGGATATGTCGAGAATCGTGTTCTTTGAGTGAGCATTAACTCTAGATGTTGATTGATGTAACTGAAAAACACACACAACAAAAGAGTGTAGAAATGCTTTTGTTCAAACTTCAAACTAATGGCAACGCCCACATGCCGTTTATATCGAAGCTTCAGGTTGTTTTTGTTTCAATTTGTTGAGTTCTTATGATTTTTGATTGCTTTTTGCTCTTGAATCTAATGATCTAATCTATGAACACAGGTCATTTAACGAGTTTCCGGTATCACCGGTACATCTCGTGGGAGATTCATTCTCCCAAACTTCACTAGCTCAAGAGATTATACAAAAGAGTTCTCAAGAAGAATCAAAGGTAAAGAACAACAATGGAGAAGAGGAAGAACACTTAGAACCGAAGGAATCTCTCTCTCTCTCTAAGAAAGATGTCGATCACTTGTAGAAGAAGAAAGCTTCACTTTTTATCTTCTCTTCTCTTTGTTAGTTAGTTAGTTAGAGTTGTAACTAACTCCTTAGTGAGCTTAACCTTTGACCAAAATCGAATGGGCTTGTAGATTCCAGGCCCACTCACTCCTCTATCTCTTTGTTTGATTTATGGGCTCTTTTGTTTTGAGTCAAACCCAACAAAACTCCACCTTTGACCAAAACAATAGCTTCATTTTGTCGAAAAAAGCAAACCCTAATCTCTTCCTTTGTCTGAGTCTAGCGATTTCGTCGGCGACTCTGAGCTCAGGCCCTTCTGCGGCCGTATCTTCAAGCTCAGGCGACTCTTTCTCGAGCCAGTACTTCAGGTTTGTTCCTTCTCCTTCTATTTCTCCCTTTGCTTTGAATAGAGAGAAAATCTAGAGAGTAATCGACGGATTAGCTCTCTCTCTTAAACAATCCATGAAGTAACTCACTTTGTATCTTTTGCATGTGTCCGATCTTGAGCTAAACTCTGCTCCAGAATCACACAGATCCATCCATTTGAAGTTTCGTATCCAATGAACTTCTCCAACCTCAGCTCCACCTGGAATCGAGTACTATGACCTTCCATTCTCCGATTCCAGACCCAACCAGGTAACCCCTTCTTCACAATCTTCCTTTATTCATTCGATTATGATCTGTAACTTGCAAGTACTAACATCAAAATTTTCCTTTTGATGAGAGGCTGAAGATACCTGCAAGGAGTTACCTGGGCCAATCATGGAGCTTCACTCCACATTCAGAAGCCGACAGCACAAGCCAAACTTGTTTCCAGGTACTGTCTTAGTTAGGAAGTCGGCTGGGTTGTCTTTTGTATGAATCTTACATAGGATCACCTCACCATTAGCAACTAGGTCTCTGATGAAATGAAACTTAGTATCAATATGCTTTGTCCTTTCATGATGAACTGAATTCTTAGCTAGAGCAATTGCACTTTGAGAATCACAGTGCAATTTAACATTATCTTGCTTAATTCCCAATTCTTCACACAACCCTTTCAACCAAACAGCCTCTTTGGTTGCTTCTCCTAGAGCCATGTACTACTGACTGTAAGCATGACTTCCAAGAGACTGTGTTTCCTCCAACCTTAAATGCATACCCTGTAACTGATCTTCTTCTATTCATATCTGTAGCATAATCAGAGTCTGAAATCCCTTCAATTTCAAAACTTGAATTCCTCTTGAATGTCAAATTCTGAGTATATGCTCCTTTTAGATATCTCAAACACCATTTGACTGCTTGCCAGTGTTCTTTACCTGGATTTGACATAAACCTACTAATTAATCCAACTGCAAATCCCAAATCTGGCCTTGAGCCTACCATTGCATACATCAGACTCCCCACTACACTGGAATAGGATATATCCCTCATGTGCATAGCCTCTTCTGCTTGTTCCTCTGGGAACAAGCTTCTTAGTTTGAAGTGAGAAGCTGTTGGTGTGATCACAGCCCTAGCTTCAAACATTCCAAAGGTTTTTAAAACCTTCTCAATATACTTGCCTTATGACAGAGTTAAGATTCCCTTTTCTCTATCTCTGGTGATATCCATTCCCAGAATTCTAGAAGCTTTTCCTAGATCCTTCATCTCAAATTCCCTTTTAAGACTAGACTTGACTTCTTTTATCACCTCCATATTTCCTGATGCTATAAGCATATCATCCACGTATAAGAGCAAGTATATTTCTCTGTCAGTTTGAACTTCTCTCATATACACACAGGGATCTTTTGAACTCTTAGTGAATCCAACCTGTCTCATAAACCCATCAAACCTTATATTCCACTGCCTAGGTACTTGTTTCAAACCATATAGGGACTTTCTGAGTAGACAGACCTTGTTCTCATTTCCCTTCTTAACATACCCTTCTGGTTGTTCCATGAGAATTCTCTCTTCCAGATTCCCATGAAGAAAAGCTGTCTTCACATCCATCTGTTCCAACTCAAAATCTCTGTTGACCACCACAGACATCATCAACCTTATAGAAACATGTTTCACAACAGGAGAGAATATCTCATTGTAATCAATTCTTTCCTTTTGTGAATATCCCTTAGCAACTAGTCGGGCTTTATACCTCATATCCTCAACCCCTGGTATGCCTGGTTTAAGCTTAAAAATCCATTTAAATCCTACCAGCCTTTTGTTTATCTGGTCTATCAATAAGATCCCAAGTATGGTTCTTAACAAGAGATGATATCTCATCATCTGCTGCACCAGTCCATTTCTTCCTGTCTTTTCCTCTCATAGCTTTTGTATAGGATTTAGGCTCTTCTGTTTCTAGGTCTTCCTGCCACAGCTAGAGCATATGCCACAAAGTTCCCATCTTCATATCTTGAGGGAGGCCTCATATTCTGCCGCCTCTCTCTATCTCTAGTTAGGAGATAGTCATCCAGATCCCTGGATTCTGCAAGTGAATCCTCTTCTTCTATCTCACTTGACTTGGAGTCATTGTCTGAGTCTTCAGAACTAGAGTCAGGAACTCCACCTTGACCTGAAGACTCTCCTTGTTCCAAGGATCCTTTTACCAAATCTGAGCTGAAAGAAACTCTCTTTCTATTCTTCTTCTCTAGATTTTCTTTTCCAGCCATAGTGTTAATATCACCAGTGCTTGTAAGTGCATCCTTGTACACTAGGTCTTCATTGAACACTACACTTCTGCTTGTCACACACTTTCCCTCATCAGGTAACCAGACCCTATACCCTTTTGTACCAAGTGGATACCCCACAAATATTCCCTTCACAGCTCTAGGACTGGTTTTATCCTGAACTGTGTGAACATAAGCTAAACACCCAAATCTCCTACAGTGTGTCACATCTGGTTTTGAACCTGACCAAACTTCCTCTAGGAGCTTAAAGCTCAAAGTGGAGTTTGGTGTTCTGTTGATCAAGTATATAGCAGTTGAAGTAGTCTCTGTCCAAAACTCCTTCCCTAAGCTTGTTTTTGCTAGTAAGCTTCTAACCTTATCCAGGATAGTTCTATTCATCCTCTCAGC
>OVAN01007661.1:0-19329 GCA_900406275.1 Anastatica hierochuntica | reverse complement strand
GATTGGATACGTTTCGTCAATGATATCGGAAGCTTAAAACACGTCATTGCATAAGTGGGGATAGCCGAGAGTACCGACTTTAGTAAGACTTCCTTCCCGGCGGAAGACAAGAATCTAGTTGACCAGCTTACCGCTTTTTGGCGTATTCGATCAACGATACTAGTGAATATATCACGTTTCCGGCGCCCAAAATGCTCTGGGAGTCCAAGGTACTTCCCGTTGCCACCTTCTTTGTGTATATTCAAAATCCTTTTTGCCACAAGACGTCTCGTCGCTGGCGTTTTAGATGAGAAAGTGATAGAGGACTTATGAACATTAATAAGTTGGTCGGACGCTTGCTGATAGAGTCGAATAATTGACCGCAACGTACGGCAAGTAGCTGCATCAGAACGGCATAAAAACATCGTGTCATCCGCAAACAATAAATGATTCACTTCCGGGCTGTGTCGCGAGACACGAATGCCTTTCATAGTACCACAAGTTTGCGCCTTACGACATAATCCGGAGAGAACCTCTAAGCACAGGACAAACAAACATGGGCTTAGAGGGTCCCCCTGTCGTAGGCCTCTCGTCGGTGTCACCAAGCCTCGGGGGGGATCCATTGACCAAAAACGTGTATGATATCGATGTTACACAACCCATAATCCATTGAACCCATGTTGCATGGAACCCGAGCCGAGAAAGAACCGATTCTAAAAAGTCTCATTCAACTCGATCATACGCCTTTGTCATGTCTGTCTTAACTCGATCAAATCATTTGTAGTACTTTTAAAAAAAATTAGTGATACTTTTTTAAATACAGTAGAGCTTGCTCTCATTACCGCGCATGTGTACTTTTAATTTTTATATATTCAATTTATGATTAGTCATGTTTAAATTTTTTGAAAATTGATTTCAGATTTTTCGGTTAATTCGATATTTAGGTTCAAGTTCAAAATTTTAGATTTTTCAGTTATATTGAAATCCGAGTTCAAGATTAGATTTGGAATTTTCGGATTGTCATGTTTCTTCAGATATTCGAATGGGTTCGGTTTGGATAATACTTGATACTCGAAACACCATGAAATAAAATTAATTGAAGTATTTTTTAAAAAAACATCAGATGAATAAAATATTTTTTATAGTTTATATAAATTACTTATATAAATTTATAGGTTTTTAAAATTTTATCACTTTATGAGTTTTTTTTATTTTTGTAACGAATTTTATTTACAAAATATTAATATTATAATACAATTTTTTAAAGAAAATTATGGTTTATTTTAAATTCGGAAAAACTATATTTGAATTTTTATGAATATGATGATTTTATCACAATTTTGAAAATAATTATTTGAATAAATATTGGAATATATCGATATTTTATTGGAATATATGAAGAAGTAATTAGAGTCATTTTTTTTTTGGAATTCATTAGATACATTTAATATAAATTTTAAGACTTCAATTTAAAAAATCACACATGAAAAAGAAGTAAATTATGGAATAAAACAAAAGATGGGCAAAAAATCTGAAATGAACCCGACATAAATAATTGAACCGAATCTACATCCTCTGTGTCCGATTCAAATATCCGAACGGATTTTGCTTTATGGTATTTCAGGTATCAAATATTATTCGAATTGAATCCAAATACGAAAAGGTATCTTGAAAACCCAAAAAACCTGAAAACTCCTAACACAAAAATCTCGAATCTAAACACACGAAATGCTAGCCGATACTCTGTGCGGAATTAACAAACATCATAAATCAACCGGATGACTGGCCAGCCTTCCATACACAACTACAAGATTACCATATGCTTCAAGACCTCTTCCCTGACTTCTCTTTGACACTTATTCCACGTACGGCGAATACAGTAGCCGATACTATGACGCGAGGAGCACGATCTCTTCATAATGATTTTATTTTTGTAGACTCTCGCCCCCCAAATTGGTCACCCAATTTGAGGGGAAAATTTTGATTATTGTGTGGTTGGGGAAAAAAAACACACGAAATGCTGGTCTGGGGAATTTTAAAGGATGATCTGGTCATTTTGGTTCGAGAATTTTTCAAGTCAGAAAAGTTCGATAATCGGCTAAATGAGACAAATATTTGTTTAATTCCTAAAATGGATCAACCTAAGAGGATGGCGGAACTCAGACCTATTAGTTTATGTAATGTGAGTTACAAAATTATCTCAAAAATATTG
The DNA here is from genome assembly GCA_900406275.1 of Anastatica hierochuntica. NCBI lineage: Eukaryota > Viridiplantae > Streptophyta > Magnoliopsida > Brassicales > Brassicaceae > Anastatica > Anastatica hierochuntica. The sequence continues at coordinate 17,138 of OVAN01007661.1, read as the reverse complement.
TGTTTACGGTTAAAGAAATTTCTTCCGTGTGTCATTTCGGAGACCCAATCGGCCTTTGTGTCTGGCAGACTAATTACGGATAACATCTTGATTGCTCAGGAGATGTTTCATGGTTTACGCACTAATCAAAAGTGTCTGTACGAATTTATGGCCATTAAGACGGACATGAGTAAAGCTTATAATCGAGTAGAATGGTCCTTTCTGGAAGCAGTTATGCAAAATATGGGTTTTGGACAGACGTGGGTCTCATGGCTAATGTGGTGTCTTCGATCGGTCTCATATAAAGTTCTTTTAATGGCCGACCGACAGGGAACATTGTTCCTCAGAGAGGTCTAAGACAGGGTGATCCTTTATCACCGTATCTCTTTATTATTTGCACGAAAGTTCTTATTTATTAAACGGAAAGAAATGGACAATGCCTTAACGGGGATAAAAATTGCACAGCAAAGCCCATCGATTTCTCATTTGCTTTTTGTTGATGACAATCTTTTCTTCTACAAGGCGGAGGTCTCTCAATATCAGACTATTTTGGACGTTCTACAGGATTACGGGTCTGCCTCAGGACAAGTAATAAATTTTGATAAGTCGTCAGTTATGTTTGGAAAGAATGTTATGGAGCAAACAAAAGATACAATGAAGGCATAATTAGGCATTTCCAAAGAAGGGGGGGATGAGTAAATATTTGGGAATCCCAGAGAGTTTGGGAGGGCCTAAGAGCCTAATTTTTAATTTTATTAGAGAACGACTAGGCGAACGAGTCATTGGATGATCATCCAAATTTCTTTCAAAAGGGGGCAAGAAGATTCTGATAAAATTTGTTGCTCTCGCGCTTTCAAAATATGTCATGTCATGTTTCAAGCTTCCCCAAGGTTTAACTTCAAAGTTAACTAGTGCGACTTCTAAATTATGGTGGAGCTCCAATGGATGTAATCGCGGTCTCCATTGGGTCGCATAAGACAAATTATGTATTCCAAAAGAGAATGGAGGCTTAGGCTTCAAATCTATGGAAGATTTTAACACAACCTTATTGGCTAAACAGTTATGGCGAATAATACATTTTACGGGATCATTGGTCGCACGGGTCTTACGTGGCAGATATTTCAAGAAGGTTCACCCTCTGAATTCAAAAAACCACATTCACCCTCTTTCGGCTGGAAGAGCATTTTCTCAATGCAAACATTGATTAAACAAGGGATTAGGATACGGATAGGTTCTGGTATTCATACATCAATATGGCATGACCCATGGATCCCGGATACACACCCAAGACCGGCAAGAGGTCGGGGTAGTGTATGGCATACGCGTCTAGAGGTACAACATCTAATAAATCTTGGAACGAGAGAGTGGCATTTGCCAATCTTGCATGAATTTATGGATCCAACGGACATATAGATTATTCGAAGTAGCCAACCAAGTCGAATCACAATCCATGATGGTTTGGTTTGACATTATACAAAATCGGGACAATATACGGTTAACTCAGGGTATAGACTCCTTAACTCACTGGAAATAAATCAGCTAAATAATGATGGTTGGGGACCAAGCCTAGAGGTTTTAAAGGCTACTTCATGGAAAAAAATGTCCACTGAAAATCCAACATTTTCTTTGGCAAATCATTACAGGAAGCTTGGCGGTGACAACAAATTTAATCAACAAAGGAATATCCTGCGATTTGACATGCAAGAGGTGTGGTATAGCAGAGGAAACAATTAATCACGTTTTCTTCGATTGTGTTTTGATACGACAGATTTGGACCTCTTGTAGTAGTCCGACTAATCTAGAGGAATTTCCCTCAAACTCAATATATACAAATATGGACTTTTTTTATGGCGAAGTTCAATGAGAAATCAAGACATAAAAGGCGAATTGTTCTCGTGGATACTATGGCTAATTTGGAAAGCTAGGAATCAAATGGTGTTCCAAAGTATACACGTAGCAGCGGATGATATTCTCAAGAATGCGGAGACTGACTTGGTAGCCTGGAAAAAGGCACAGTTGCAACCTAATATGGTTGATGAGCATATATGTACGGAGAATACAAGGGCTGATAAACTTTTCTATCAAATAGATGGATCTTAGAAACAATCCGACCAACTTCTGGTCTTGGGTGGATTTGTAAAGAAAGAGATAATACAATATTAGTTGGAGCTAAATGTTGTCGTCGGAGCCTTTCACCCATGCATTCAGAGATGAAAGCGTTCTTATGGGCAATGACAGAGCTCCATACTAAAGGAATAAATTGCCATATGTTCGAGACAGATAGTACGGAGCTTCTAAGCATAATTCAAAACCCGAGTAACTGGCTAGCTTTCTTTACGTACATCCAAGACTTTCAGCGGCTTCGTAGTTTTTTCCAAGATTTCTCAATATTTTCCATCCCCGCACGGCGAATACACAAGCGGATTGTCTGGCTCGAGTATCCCGGACTTTTTCTTCTGATTAATTTTGTGTAAATTCCTCTCCTCCGAGCTGGGTTTCTAACTACGGAGTGACTTTCTAATTATTGTGTGGTTGACAAAAAAAACGCAAAATACTCAAGAAATTTAGAAACTCTGAAACCAAACTAGAATTTGAAACCCAAAAAACACGGAAAATCCGGAAAACCCCGAAAAAATCCGAGAAAACAGAAAATCTCGGACCCGAAAAATTCGAAAATACTGATCCAAAATAGTTTCGAGTATAATTGAATTTTTCTTAAGTTACTAAACCCCACTTAACCCGATCCGCATCTGAATATACCCAAACCAAACGGACTCAAATGTAAAATTACTCGAACTGGGCGGGACCATACAGCTGTTAATTTTATCTCTAAATCTAATATTATAAAAGTATTTGGGCTGATGCACAAAAAGAAAACGTTTGGGCCTGCGAATAGAAACAGCTTATACCTCCATTTCTCGTCGTCACCAGACCACACAGTGATCTTGCTTTGGCTGCTTGCTTGTTTGCTTTCCAACGGACGATCTGGTATTATTCACTCTCTATCGAACTTGAACTTTTGATTCTCTTCTCTCGCAGGCTTAGAACTCTCTTACACTTCTCGATTCTAGTTCGAATTTCGTCTCAGATTTGTCTATCACCGATTCATGTTCTTCAATGCTGTAATCATGGCGACGAATCTCATATATAGACCTTTTTTTGTCAAATCTCACATGCAAAATGATAATCACTGTATGATTATATCTTTCTTGGTCATTGTTCATGTCAAATTGAGTATCTGATGATGATGCAGTGATGGAGGAAGGGGCTTCTTCACGAAGAACACGATCTCAAGTTGCTCCAGATTGGGCAATCAAAGACTGTTTAATTCTTGTTAATGAGATCGCTGCGGTTGAAGCCGATTGTTCGAATGCTTTATCAAGTTTCCAGAAATGGACAATGATCTCAGAGAATTGTAATGCTTTGGAAGTTCACAGAACTTTAAACCAATGTAGGAGGAAATGGGATTCGTTGTTGTCTTGTTACAATCGGATTAAGCAGTGGGAGTCTCAGGGACAAGGCAGTGGTCGTTCTTATTGGTCTTTGAGTATTGAGAAGAGGAAGAGATTGAATCTCCCTGAGGATATCGATAACGAGCTTTTTGAAGCTATCAATGCAGTTGTGATTATTCAAGAGGATAAAGCTGGGACTGAACCTGATAGTGATCCGGAAGCCGAAGAAGGCTCTGATGTTCTTGATGTTACTGCTGGGTTAGGTAACATAATAATGCTATTCTTGTTTGGCCCTTACCAAACAACACTTGGCTTTTTAGGAATCTTGAGAAGAAATAGCGCATAGAGTAGCTTATTCAGTGATTCGGTATACATAATGATGGATGTTGTCAGTATAGTCAAAATCTTTGAATAACGCTCTGCTTTGATGTGCTTCCTTTGCAAACCATAAGCTCTATAGTGTGTGCTACAATATGGTTTCTTGCACGTGTTGATGTTTTCTCGGGCACCATCTTTAGTTAATGGAGATCCGTAAAACGTGAACTGACCCTTTCATGCTATTTGCTAACCCCTTGAATCACTCGGTTGTGAAACTTAGCTTTTGCAGGATCAAAAAGATCAAGACAGCAAGCTTTAGTAGTCATGAAAGAGAATCCACCACATAAGTCAAAGAAAGAACAGGAACCACAGGGAAACCGAGTTCTGGAAAAGATTCTTGAGAAACGTACAAAAGCAACCCACAAGAACAAACCCACGGAAGAGAAGAAGCCTGTAATGGAAGAAATCTCCTCGGAAGAAGAAGAGAAGGAAACAATGATCACGGAAGAGGAAGCCAAAGCGATGGAAGCAAAGCTAGGTGAGAAAGCTGACTTGATACACGCAATACTCGGGAGAAATCTAGTAGCAAAGGGTAGTGAAACAGGGAATGATGATGATGTTAGCATTGACGATAAAATGAAGTTTGCGAGACAGCAAGGAGACGAGCTAATCGAATGTCTGACTGAAATTTTTAATACTCTTAATAGGCTCCGCAATGTTGAACGAGAAACCAAGTGATATTGTAAGCTGAATAACCTTCAAGCTTGTAAATAGTTAAGGCATTTGCTTCGTTGGAGTTATCTCCGATAGACTTTTCAAAACTGACTGTCAAAAAGAAATGTTTGATGTAAGAAATCACAAAACGACTTCACTGGGGATCGAACCCAGAATCTCTGGTTTCGTAGACCAGCGCCTTATCCATTGGGCCATGAAGTCTTTGATGTTCACTGTTTAATACAACATAAATCCTTATTCAATTAAAATCAAATAAGCCAAACTTAAAAAAATGGAATGAATTTTGAAACCATGCACATATCCAATGTTTTTTGATTTATGTATGTTTGTATCTTAATAAAATCCATAAAAAATTACACTTATCTTTAATTTGGATTGGGTATATATATATGAGGGTACTTAAAATTTCAAACTAGTGATATTAGTTCACTAAATAATGTGAAACGCAGTATATTTGGATTTCTTTATCACTTTATAAAATCAATTTGAATTTGTGCACTTCATGTGTTTTGACAACACTAAATTTGAAGATGAATAAATTAAATTTAAGTTTTAGACCAAAAACATAAAATAAAATAAAACTTAAGTTTGACACAGGAAATAAATAATGACAAATCAAGTCTCCCTTTTAGGATTATGACAAATTTTGTTTAATATATAAGTCAACTTTTAATCCAATTCCTACCAGTTTTATAAAGCTTTTTTTGGGAATGAATCCAAATACAAGCTTGTGTGGGTTTTAGTCACTTTAACCCCCAAAAATAGATAATATCATTTTTTAGATGGTGTTACAAGATAAACAACTTTCATGTAACTTTTAGAAAAAACATTCACTACAAAAGAAAATTAAATCCAAATATATTTTAGATTATAATCTAGTTAGCACTCGTGGAATTTTCCTAAGCCTGACAAAAATATTGATACTCGAGAGTTTTGGACCGTGATAGTTCTTTCTCTTCCTGTTTGTGACCACCCTTTTTAGGTGTCTAGTGTTTCGGTACTTTTGGCGCAAGCATGAAGTTTCAAAACCACAGAGATCTTTGTGTCTCATTCGTGATATTGGTGCTTATTGGTTGAGAAGAAGCTTTCAACTATTTTCTTGCACTATTAATGGCGTTTTGACTATCTACTTTTATCTTTTCGATGGATGTTTCTTTTATTACCCGTATTTATTATCGTATTCGTAATTCAATAGCACGCTTTGTAACTCTTATCCTTGTAAGATCGGCGAATTTCTTTGGTTTCTCCTTAACAGAGATTCTTGTACGGCTTGCTTAATGTATGTGTTTTCCGGAAAAAATATTATAGCTAACACATAAGAAGAAACATACTTATATATAATACAAAACTATGGCTTAACCATACATACATGTACCTTAAGAGTTAGTTGATTCCACGTTCTTTGGAGGTTATCAAAGAGAAAACTCACACATCTCTTAGCAGGCGAAAACGATTTGTGCTCTTGACCTTTTGGTCCTTTGCTGTCATTTCACAATCAGCCAGCAAAAAAACTTCATCTCTTTATCAACAAGAGAATCCGTCAAAAACACAATCTTCTTCCGACATATAATGTTAAGTTACTCAGCTTCCAACTTAAAACCAATTGGCCATAACTGGATTAGTCCATGTCCCTTATATACTGATACGATCCCTTTTAACTTCCGGTTTATGAAATTTATCGTAATATATAAAACATCTTTCCTCTTCCTCTCAAAACCCAAAACTTTTTTTAGATTTTGTTTCACTCAAAATCTCGCTCCGGCGAAAGAAATGACCCGTGATGACAATTTCCACATCAAACACTCTCTGTTATTACTACTCGCCCTCTGTTTCGCCGGTCCTATCGTCGGAGACGGCGACGCGGATGCTCTCTTGAAGTTCAAGTCATCTCTAGCGAACTCCACCGCTCTCATCGGATGGGACTCCGGCGAGCCACCTTGCTACGGTGAAAAAGGAAGTAACTCAAAATGGAAAGGAGTAATGTGCACAAACGGCTCTGTTTTCGCTCTCCGCCTCGAGAACATGAGCCTCTCCGGCTTTCTTGACGTACAAGCCCTCGGGTCGCTGCCCCGGCTCAAAAGCGTTAGCTTTATGCGTAACGCTTTTGAGGGTCCGGTGCCACGTGGACTCGACGGGCTTGTCAAGCTTGTGCATCTTTATTTAGCGCATAATCGATTTTCCGGTGAGATCGATGGCGATTTGTTTGATGGAATGAAGGATCTAGTGAAGGTTCATCTTGAAGGAAACAAGTTTTCCGGCGAGATTCCGAAGTCGTTAGGGAAATTGCCGAAGCTGACAGAGTTGAATCTTGAGAATAATATGTTCACCGGAAAGATACCGGCGTTTAAACAGAAGAATCTTGTTACCGTTAACGTCGCTAATAATCGTTTAGAGGGTCGGATTCCGTTTAGTCTTGGCCTCATGAGTCCCACTTTCTTCTCAGGTGATGATTCATTCATAATCTCTTTTACATTTTTTGATTAATTATCATAATCTTGAACAACTTAGTAATCAAGAAAGTAATGGATTGTATGTTTTTATTTTATAAATATCAATTAGAAATGTTATTCAAATAATTGTAAAAAAATTTATAAGTCACCATCTTGTGAAATTTTGAACTTATTGGTCATGGACTATTTGTGTGTAGTAGTGAGCACGTTAGGTTATGTTTTTGAGTTTTTATCTCATAAAGTTACAATATAACTTTTAATTTGACTTGTGACCAAAAAAAAAACTTTTAATTTGACGAAATGTGCAATGTGATTACTCTTCTTTTAGGATTCAAATAAAAATGTTTGTGAACAATATACTCTTCTAGTTGGTAATCTAGTTGCATAAATTGAATGAATACATTTTTCTAACATCTAAAAATACTTTACTCTAAAGAGTTATTTTACAATATAGACATTAACGAATATAAAAGAAACGAATCAATTCGACGCACACCTGTTAGAACAATTAGTTACTGGAATATAATTTGTATAAATTAATACTCAATAAGTTGATATCTTGGTAAATTGATATTTTTTTCCGGTTTGAATTGAGTTTTAGACCAAACTATTCTCTCGATAAATTTTTCCGTTTTGTAAAGAGTGCCATTTTGAGGTTTTACTTTTGTTTCACAAAGAATATTTTTTCTATTTGTAAACTAAATTTATAAACAAAATTTGAGTTTTTTTTTGGTCACGAATTCGGGTTTGTTTAACCTCACAATTTAAATATATTTAGAGAAGATATTCTTTTTCATATATTAATGAATGACATATAAAACTTTTAAACGGTTTTCTTAATATGTGTGGAAAATATCTAAGATTTATAAAAGAAAGAGAATAACTATTTAAATTAATAAAATATTTTCGTAATATTAAGTTATAGAGGTTTTTACATAATTAAACAATTTTCAATTTTGGCAATTGGCTAATTGTTACATTAATTAATGGGCATATAAGACAAATGGGCTTTTAGATAAAATGCGACAGTTGAACAATAACATCATTTGGGTTTAAAACAGGTAACAAGGAACTCTGTGGACGGCCTTTGCTTCCGTGCAGATATCATCCGCCGTTATTAACGGTGTTTCTCCTTGCCATCACCGTCCTCGCCGTCATCATCCTCATTACCGTCTTCCTCTCCGTTTGCATCCTCAGCCGTCGTCAAGGCAAAAGAAATGACCACGATCGCAGCCTCGGCGGCCATTTCCATGGCGGAGAAGCCGAGCAAGAGCAACAGCAACAACACAGTGAGAAAAGCTCGATGGACTCGAAGGTTTACAGAAAGCTAGCGAACGAATCTCTACAACGAGATTCAGAAGCCGTATCGGGAACATTATCAGATCGATCTCATTCACCTGAAGAAAACAAGCGTGGAGGAGGAGGAGATCAACGGAAGCTACATTTCGTTAAGAACGATCAAGAGAGATTCACTCTACAGGATATGCTTCGCGCTTCCGCGGAGGTTTTAGGAAGTGGCGGATTCGGATCGTCGTATAAAGCGGCGTTATCGAGTGGCCGTACGGTGGTTGTGAAGCGATTTAGGTTTATGAGCAATATCGGAAGAGAAGAGTTTTACGATCATATGAAGAAGATCGGAAGATTGTCTCATCCTAATCTTCTTCCTTTGGTTGCTTTCTACTACAGAAAAGAAGAGAAGCTTCTCGTTACCAATTTCATTCCTAATGGAAGTCTCGCGAATCTTCTTCATGCGAATCGGACTCCAGATCAAGTGGTTTTGGAATGGCGGGTTCGATTGAAGATTGTGAGAGGTGTTAGTAGAGGTTTAGCTTATCTCTATAGAGTGTTTCCTGATTTGAATCTTCCTCATGGACATCTCAAATCTTCTAATGTGTTGCTTGATCATGACTTTGAGCCGCTGTTAACGGACTATGGTTTAGTGCCGGTGGTGAATAGGGAGCAGTCGCAGCAGTTTATGGTGGCGTATAAGGCACCTGAGTTCACTTTGCAAGAGCGGACATCGAGGAAGTCGGATGTTTGGAGCCTTGGGATATTGATATTGGAGATTTTGACAGGGAAGTTTCCGGCGAATTATCTTCGGCAAGGGAAAGATGCTGATGATGAGTTAGCTGCTTGGGTTGAGTCTGTTTCGAGAACGGAGTTTGCGGTCGATGTGTTTGATAAGGAGATGAAAGCAGGGAAAGAACATCAAGGGCAAATGTTGAAGCTTCTCAAGATTGGGTTGAGATGTTGTGACTGGGACGTAGAGAGGAGAATCGAGCTTCACGAGGCTGTTGATCGAATAGAAGAAGTTGACAGAGACGCCGCAGGTGGTGGTAGTGGAGGTCAAGAGAGTGTTAGATCTTCATATGTGACTGCTAGTGATGGTAGTGATCATCGTACTTCAAGAGCCATGACTGAGGAGTTCTCACTCATATAATAGCTTCCATTAAAGGTCTCTCTCTGGTCTCCACTAGCTTTCTTGTTCATCTAAATCTTGTTTCCTTGAGGTTTGTTGGTCTCTAGGTTACTCGGATTCGATTCTTTTCGTAGTTTATGGTTGATGAATTTGTTCTTGTGGATATATTCTTCTTGCCTTTGTTTGGTACACGCAAAAGAATGTCTTTTTATGTACATTTCTTCTTCGAAGTTGTTCGCTTGTTAGTTTGATAGAGACCTTTTTTCCGATAAGATTATCACTCTTGACTACCAAAACGAATAGCCTAATGGTATAGTTATGTGGATTAGATTTACATCACACCGGAAAAAATATGTACAAATGCTCTACTTGCCTATGCCGTTCTAATGGGATTGATCCCCTTTGAATCAGAAAACGAAGGAAGACTTGAGCTCTATTGAGTTCTTATGGTAGGATCCTTCTTAGGTCTGCCACTTCGTGTCACATTTTTGCCGGACAAGAGCTTCACTGCTTTCTTTAAAGTAACCTTACTTGGTTCCATGTTCTGCCCAAGTACCAAGTTATCCTCAAACGAAAAACGATGCTACAGCATAGGCAATACAAATAGATCCTAGCATATTATGGATAGCAGATCCACATCTCCTAGTAAACGGTCGTCTTGTTCGACCCTATTATCATATTCTAAAGAGGCATCGTATAAACAGTACATACCTTTGGAACAGGAGCCATAGTGCAGCGATGTTTAACAGTAAATCCCGATCTACTAAGCCTCAAGAACACAGGCTCCCCATCTTCAGGGTGAGTTCCCTGACCATAAATCGGCATACCAAAGTCGTAAAGTACTCCACAATATTAAAACAGACCATCCAGAAAAGCAATAACTTTAAGCTTGCTCAATATCGGTCTTACCAGCGTCAGAGGATAGCGAAATAATTCAAGAGCACGTTCAAGCGTAATAGAGTTCACATCCTTAATCTGAAAAAAGGTTGCAAGAGGTTTTCTCATTAAGAAAACGTAAGCGTTATATCACCAAGACATTACTGACTCGCAAAATGCACATTGAACGTATGCCTCCATTTATGTATGAAGAGAAACATAGAGATGGAAATTTATTTGAATTGATAAAACTTCAAAATACATGGTACGCATTTGCTCGTTTTGGTGCGTGCCCTTTTTTGTCCTCACTAAGCTGTAAATAAGGCCCATAGGGGCCGCGCTTTAAAAAAACCTGAACATGGAAATGGATTCAGCAAATTAAAGCTGTGAGAAGATATTGTAAACAGAAGGTCAGAAAAGCGAGACCTTCTCGCTGGTATTGGGATGAAGACCCAGCAATTTGGGCTCTTCTACGCATGTATTCGTCGGAGGATCATCTTCGTCTTCATCCTCTCCATAAAGCATTTTAGCAACAAACCTGTATATGAATCACATAACACAAACTACATCGGTGACCATGATAATAACATAGATATATAAAAAAGCTCAAAAGAAGTTAATACGTAAATCCGATGGAGAGGATACATGAGTAAGCATCTCAAGTGTAAAATGTTAGAGATTCAACAGCCTGCGACTTACTTGCAAGAAGGGTAATGATCACAACCGATGAAATACTGCATACCAGACCTACTTAAAATTAAGGTACCTTCCAAACAACTGAAATAGAAAAAGGGAGGAAACCGAATAAGAATCAACATACACTCACTGAAACTGTAAAGAATTTGTTTCATGTTAAATAGGCATCCTCTGTTTATCACTACACAATCTGACAGGACTGTGTACCTACACTAAACGTGAAAGTATCATTAGAATGGGCTGCCATTTAATTGAGATTATGTGGAACGGAAAAAGGTACGCAGACCTCGGGCAAGTCCTCGTGGGGTCGGGAAGGGAAGAAAACAGAAAGTCCTCATATCGTTTTTCCAGCATTTTTGCTACCTGTAAATGTGATAAACAAACACAAAAAAAATGTAGAAAGAAAGTAGACTTCAAGAGTTCATTCTTCTAAGAAAGTACCTGTTGGGTTTGGACATTTTCAACACGTTTACAATACCCGCTGAGTCGTGTCCAATAGTCTCTTAGGAGACCTTTCCATTCAGTTACACCTCCTGAAACATTGTCAAGCTGAAAGGGGAAACAATGGAGTATCACGAGGCACATTTGTAAAATATCTGTGAAATATGTAGAAACTGATACATTAAACATAGAGCTGGGTGAAGAATTAACTAAAATCCACCTCAGCCTCCATATCAGCAGTAAAACCATAGTCTGTGACCTCAGTGAAGTAGTTGGTAAGAAAAGCTGAAACCTGCAAACATAGTATAAAAGTTAGGACGATATGCTAGTAAATCATCGATTAGAGAGCTTGATTATGAGGGAAATACCATCCTCCCACGGAATTCCGGATACAGTTCTTGGCTCTTTACTGTTATGTACTTTCTGTCCTGTGAAGAAAATAAAAGGTGTCAGATGATCCCAGTCTATGCCTCATCCAAAGGAGGGGGTATTGCTAACTTTAAGTGACAACGTGCCGTGAGAGACTCTTGACCTCCAGCAAGAAACACAAGCATAGAAAAAAAAACATCACTTTTCTAACACGAGCACATACCTGTAAAACTCTAAATATTGATTCATATGTCGAGGGTCTACCTATCCCAAGCTCCTCGAGCTTTTTAATCTGAAAAACATTAAAAAATGTTTGCTAAATTATATATTGTACACCTGGCAGCACGCGGCAGTAAAAAAGTCTCATGTCTAATATGTCTGCGTAACCACTAGATTCAGCACGCATACAAAACAAAACCTCTTACTGAAACGGGAGATCAAGTACTCTTAGTGAGAAACTTTTAAGATCTATGCTTAACTTAAAAAAATGAAAGCATCGCGTGCAGGCTTCAGTGAAAGAATCATTTAGCTGGACGGGAACCAAATTAAACTACTGGAGACTAAAACATGAAGTGACAGATTTCATTAAACGTCTGACGAATTCAGTCACTGTGACAGTCATTTCAAAAAGAGCCAACACTGATGGAAAACATAGTATGGAAATGGATCTTAGACACCTTTGATACAAAGGAAATGGGAATGCTATACCAGTGACCCCTCAGAATAGCGTGGTGGGTGCTGAGTATGGTGCTGCTTGAGCTCCACTTCACTAATATGTAGCAGATCCCCATCCTGAAAAAAAGGAGAAAGAAATTACAACCACGGTACAAAGGACCAGCTAAAAGATGTTGTAATATTATAAATGGTACCTTCAACAAACTGAGAGTTTCAAAAGTTTCCTCCCGCTCACTACTCTTATCATTGTCTTTGTTTCTGATTGCCTTAGTTTCAGGATCCTACAATATCATCAGGAGAAACAACAAAAAATGCTTTAGCACATGGCCAAAAAGAAGAATGATTACCCATTAGCTGATAAGAAACAACATTAAAATCAACCAGAGAAGAAAAATTTACAGATATTGCTCCTAAGCCAAACTGCAGGTAATCAATGAAATAGGCTGTACCTCGTAAACTGCCTGGTAACCAAGGAAATCGACTTTTGAGCATGACGATCTGAAGATAATGGTTTCGAAGGCATTTCCAATATCAAGTTGTATCTGAAAAAGAAAGGAATTAGGAAAAAATTGGAGAAATATGTTTAATTTCAAAATATTAAACCTTGAACCATGCAATGTCAGTTATTGGGAAAATTAAGTTACATACTCTCTTTTTCCCCTTCCTTCTCTTGCTGATCAATAAGAACTACTTGGCACTATATGCATGATTTGAAGTGCAAAATAGCAAATATATTACATGTGAAACTGAAGCCGGCTCCATCTGACATGCTACAGCTCGTGACCATATCAAGGTATATAACTTTAAAGAATCCTCATCAAGCAGGCTAGCAACCATTGCTACAAATGCATACAAACGATGTTGAGAGTTATGAAAATAAATTGTATGTTAAAATAAAGATGATGGCTAAAATAAACTATTTACTTACACGGTAATCTACGTATATCGGTAGGTCTAATAGCTTCATGGGCCTCGTGGGCGTTCTTAACCTTTTTAAAATATTTACGAGGACTACTTGACGTAAAATTCTTCCCATACCTACAAATGGTAGGTAACTAGCTCCTGAATTTTTCTCGAGTCGAATGGAGGAACATAGACTAGTTTCACACATGCGTTTCTATGTCTTACCTTTCTGCCACCAAGGATTGTATATCTTTGATAGCTTCATCGGCTATCTGATGGGAACACAAACAAATGAAGAACGAAATAAATCAATCAAAAGGAAGTTGTAACAGATAGCAAGATGAATCTGTTGGATAGAAATGTTTTTGAAAATCAAAACAAAAAGGAATGCCCATAGCAGATAATACGAAAGTATAGAGATCACCCACATGTAAACCATCTGTCCGCATGTATGTTATAAGACCAGCCGATTTAGCATCAGACAGTCGGATACCCTCATATAGTTTTCGAGCAATCTGCGAAGTAAATATCATCAGAAATATGCACTCACTTAAAAAGTAAATAAAACGAAGAAACAAAAACGTTGTAGTTCCTCAACCTTCATGGTATGTGCAATTGGAAATTGCAATTTGTTAGCAGCGTCTTGCTGGAGGGTTGATGTTATATATGGAGTTGGTGGATTTTTCTGTTTAGTGCTTTTCTTAGTACCCTTCACTACAAAACCTTCTGATCTGATCTTATGCTCAATGTCCTGAGCCTCTGCTTCAGAGCTGATAGAAAGCTGATTTAACTTTTTTGAATTTAAACTTGTCAAGTGAGCTGGAAAAGTGGCTGAATTATCTTTCCCTTGCACTTTGATTCCTACAGTCCAGTACTCCTGAGGCTTAAATCCGTCAATTTCACGTTCTCTATCACATATAAGAGCCAAACCAGCAGACTGGACTAGCCCAGCTGATGGGCAACCCGGAAGTCTCCTCCAAAGTAGTGGTGAGATATTAAATCCGATTAGATAATCAAGAGCACGCCGAGCAAGATATGCGTGTACCAAATCCCCGTTAATTTCTCGTGGGGATCGAAGTGCACTTTTTATTGATGACTCAGTTATCTCATGGAAAACAACCCTTGCTATTGTCATACTTTCATGCAAGGCACCCTGCTGCTGCAACATCTCAATGATGTGCCAGGCAATTGCCTCTCCTTCACGATCTGGATCCGTCGCAAGAATCAGATTTTCAGCGCTGAGGAATAAGGTAAACATAATGAGATACAGAAGCACAACCGTTTAAAAGTAGATGATAAAAATAACTACGGATTTCTAAAAGTAGTTAGTCAGGTAAGAAACCTTACCCATTTAATGCCACCTTTATGCTCTTAATATGAGTCCAGGCCGAAGACGGAACCTCCCAAACCATGCTAAAATCGTCGTCTGGCCTCACTGAACCAGACCTTGAGGCTAGGCCCCTGATATGACCATAACTTGGCAAAACCTCATACATGTCACCAAGATAATCCTGAATAATCTTCGCTTTTGTGATCGAGTCAACAACAATAACAGATCTTCCACTTGGCGGATAAAGTGGTTTAGATACATTTTGACCTCGATGCTCAATGCTGTTTTTCATGGGTTGTGGAACCAGCTTCTGCTTTGGTGCATCGTTTGCTTTTGTTGACTTCCCATGCACTTGTTCCGACTTGGAATTCGATGGAGCAGAACTCTTGTGCCCCTCAACACCCTGATTTTTTGCCACCTCCTTCTGGGAACTGTACTGTTAGGTCAAATAAGCAAAGGGTAAAACTGTTATGCACCAAAGATTTCAAAAGTTAATACCTTAGCAGATGAAGATTTCCAATTTCCAGATACCGCTTCCAAAACTGGTACCACTAAAGAAGAATTACCATCGACTTTCTTGCTCTTTGGCCGCCATTTTCTTTTCACAGCAGAGGCTTTCTCACCACTACTAGCAGGTGAAGAAGTTTCAGTTGATAGTTTCACCTTGATGCCACTGTTAACATCTCGAATAACTGGTTCAGTAGAAGCTGCCACTTCAACTTTCGAGGAAGACAAAACCTTATGCTTCTTCCACTTCTTCTTAAACTTCTTGATACCCGAAGTATTCTCACCAGCCTTTCCATCACCGCCAACGATCTTATCCTCATTTCCCGTGCTAGGGACTTGAGAAAAATATCTCCCCGGAAGTGGTCTGAAACTGTTCCCAAAGGACCTTAAACTCGAACCGCACCAATGTGCTGCATAACAAACAGAACCGAAAGGCCGTAGATGCGAAGAAAGTGCGGAATCTAACTTTAAAAAGCTTGCCTTCTCTCTTTGAAACTGAAGCTGACATACATTTCTATTAACTTTATCGACATGAACAACCGTAGACGAAGATGAGGCTGGGGAATTATGAATTGCTCTGCACTGCAACTGAAACGACGAAAACAAGTAATCGCCAGAATCTCCATGAGTTTAGTGATGAATTTTCAAAATTTTCACAAATTCGACTCCATTTCCACATTACTAAAACGATACAAGTCTAAAGCTTTGAATCTAGGAAAATCTAACACTTAAGTACCCACGCACCAGAGGAAGATTGAAACACATACCTTAGAAATGAGAAGACGAAGAGAGAGAGGTGAAGTCGAAGAAGCATAAGACTTCGCAGCCGCAAATGAGATTGTTCTCTGCATTGAGAATACTATCTGCTTGATCCAAAAGAAAATTCAAATAGTCCAACGAGTGCTTCCTTTGCTTTTCATACAACCAGCAGCAGAAGAAGAAAGCTGGAGGAGATCATCATCTGGTCAAAGAAATCGTTCAGGACTCTTTGGGGTTTTATCGTTTTATATAAATCGGGTCGCGTAAACGGGTTTTCCTGGCCCAAATAAGTCATCGGATCCAAGGGCTGAGTTAGGACTAGGAAAAATATCCAAAACTCCTAACCGATTTGTAAAAATACTCGAATAGATTCTGTTGATGGTATTACGGGTATAGCATATTATACGAATCCGATGGGAATCTAATAAGAATCCAAAATAATCAAAAAACTTTGAAATCTTGAACAGAAACCAAATTTTAAAAATCCAAAAACCTTGAAACAAACTCAAAAAGTACTAAAAATATCTGAATCCGAAAATCCGGAAAAAATCGAATATGGATTTATTTTAAATATACTCCGATTTTACAAATGTTTCTAAACCCAATTCAAACTTGACTAAACTTAAACCCAATCCAACCCAAATTATTCAAGTTATTTGAAAGGGACTTGGAACATATACATTCAAAAGTTGAAATCCGAATGGATTCGAACCGAACCCGACACTGTAGCTCAATTCTAGTTGCCTATTATTCACAAGTGGAATATGACGGTGATCTGGACACGTGTCAAAAATATGAAAGCCCGTGATAACACATCATTTTGAGAGAGAGTGTGTGTGGCGCGAAAGCTTAGAGCATCTCCAATGGATCTCTAAATGAGTATCCAAGGGAGTATTTAAGTTATTATTAAAATCAAAAATATCCAAAAAATTAGAAACTGTATCTAATTTTAGATACTTTTAGAACCATATCTAAAAAAGTTGTGTGTAATTTTAGATACTCTGTGGGACCCGCGAATTAATTTTTAGTTAAAAAATTGTTTTATGGTCTTACCATAAGAAACAATTTAAAACAAGGGAAATTTGGTCAACTGACCAGTTGACCATCCAAAATTAAGTAAATAGCCATTGGGTTTTTTTTTTTTTTCAACTGTTCCATTTTTTTTATGACGACTTTGCCCTTTTTTTGTTCATAGACATGTTGTAACAGATAGACGGTCTATTTACCGT
>OVAN01007660.1:0-19329 GCA_900406275.1 Anastatica hierochuntica | reverse complement strand
TTTAGAGACTAACCTATTTTTCGTCTCTAACTGTCTGATTTCTTGTAGTGTTTGGTTAAGCCTGTGCAAGAATCAGATCAACTTCAACCTCCCTCTCTGGTGCTGTAACTAGATCTTGTAATTAACTCGGATGAAGATGATGAACTTGAACAGGAAGACACATCTAATGTCCACTCTATGATGACAACAAGCAAGATTGGTTTAACCAAGCCAAATTCGAAGTATGCATTGCTAAATAGTAAATAAATTCCATCTGAGCCAAAGTCATTAACTCCAGCATTACAACATGATGGATGGACTAGTGTTGTTACAGATGAGATGGACACAATGCATCAAGCAAAACCTTTCAAGTTAATACCTTACTCTCCCGATATGAATGTTATTGGTTGTAAGGGGATCTTCCAAACCAAATTGAATGTCGATGGATCTCTTCAAAAACTCAAAGCACAATTAGTGGCAAAAGGATATGATCAAGAAGATGGTGTGAACTTTCTTAAAACTTACAGCCTTGTCGTACGCATTTCTACAATACGTATTATTATTGATGTTGCTACAAAAAAGGATGGAAACTTACAAAATTTGATGCTAAAAATGCATTTTGATAGCTCAGGTTTTCACTGGAATAAACAACTGCAAGTGCACAAATATGCATGTTATAGTATTTCAGGATCGAATCCACAGAGACCAAAGAACACACCAAAAATTATGAATCAAACACGGGCTAAGAGAAAAAAGAAGTATTTGGAAAGGATGCAATAATCGAATTCAAGCAAGTAAAAAGAAAGAAAGCAAATAACAAGACGTAATCAATCAAGAGAAGAACTGGTCACATGGTGTTATAAGGGAATCATTTCATTGCTAAATCAAATTGTTAAATCGGGAACAAGTTTAAAAACCATGATGACCTCAAACACGAATTTACGACTAACCTACTTTTTGTAGTGCTAATTCACTATGTTAAAGGATCATAGATATTAACTTCCATTGAGTTTTGAATCCTAAACATGCATTATAATCAGGTTTGATATGTTCACTGTTGGGATCAAAAATGGTCATGACGAAATCAATGCCTAAAAAGGACAACGAAAATGTTGTCTCTCTTTTGGGAACGAAAATCGTAAGAGGATTATCAATTCTGAGGCTCTTGCCATCTAGACGATCTCCTCTCGACCAAATGTCGAAACCCCACGTCTAGTCAATCGTAGGCGATCGCTTCACAAAGTCTGATCACTCGCGAGCAACTAAACACGAGAATATCGAAATCAATACCTGAGACTTCCGGATAGCTCCCAAGAGATCTCAACAGGCAAGTTTCAGAGCGATAAGAAGTCACTATAAACGTGGGATAACCATGTCACTCCAGAAACACGAACAACGGTAAGTCTAGTCGCCCAACGGGGGACTAGACACTTGGCAAGTCTAGTTGCCCGTTGGGCGACAAGACTCTTAGCAAGTCTAGTCGCCCAATGGACGACTAGACTCTTGACAAGTCTAGTCGCCCATTGGGCGACTAGACTCTCGAAAAGTCTAGTCACCCATGGTTGAATAGACCACGTCCTCTCGATCATCTTTTCCTTCGAATCTCGGTTTGATTGTCTCTTGTTTCGTCTCGATTGGAGTTTCCGATAAAGTTTCGCGATAATAATCGTAAAGACTTGTTCTTTTCGTAAAAACTTCGTATCGATCGTATAAAACGATGACGGTTAACTCGAATACCGATACTATCTTAACTATATGATTGGTCTTATCATTTCGCGAAACCATCATTGCGTAATCGTACGAAGAACGATTTCTTCAAAAGAAATCGTAAAAATCACTTCGTCGCAAAACGGCCCAGGAAGGCCCATAATGCGATAAAAGTCCACTTACGATTTTGGACGAGAAAGGGCCCAACTATGTCAATGATTTACCCGAGTTCCGCAAAAGATAAATGGAAAACACGATAAATTAAAGTTTGAAGATAAATATGAAAAAATCGTGAAGATAAGGAATATTCTCGAAAAAAAGAATATTTCCGCGGAAAGATATACTCAAATCTAGGGAAAAAGAAGACACACTTAACCTACGAAGGCATTTATAAGAGAAGCTAAGGAGAAGAACGAGGGGAGAGAATTTTCTTCACAACTCACAATTAGGTTTATTTTCGTTTTTGTTAGCGAGCTGCGTCTCAACTAGGTTTACAAGTCTTATGCTGTTAAAACTAGGATACTCGCCGACAGCTCTCGCGGCCGCGACTTATCACTTGTTGTAACGCTCAATGCAGATTCGAAATATGATCTCTATTGCTCAACTTCAATTTTCGATTCTCTTTTTACTTTATTTCGTCGTCTGTCTCTTCGTATTTTGATCTCTCGTTGTTTGGTTTAGCAAAAATTATAATTTGGTCATCTAAGATTCATTCATACATTTAATCAAACACTTTTGGTGCATTAAATATCCTTAGTTTAGAAACTAGGTGATCAAGCTAATTTCAGAATTAAGTTCAATCCTAGATGAAGATCCAATTGATAATCTCTAATCTAATAATCCAAAATCAACAATTCATGAATTCCCCTAATGAGAACTTTAAACCCAATAAAAGAACTACTCACACATAGCAATTAAAGAATCACAAAAAGATTCAAAGGAAAACATGTTTATAATTGAATAAAAGCAAAAAGAGGGTTCAAAACTCCTCTCGGATTCAAAGTACATAAGTGATTCGTCTCCCTTACAAATCAAAGCTCTCCAATGTTGGTTAGAAACTCAAAAACAACATAATGAAATCAGAAACTCGAGTCCAATTATTTTTACAAGTATTTTGGTTCAAGCTTTGGTTTTCTTCGGTTCAAAACCTTATCCTAAAAATCAGGTTCACGGCATGTCTTGGATCGATTGATCCAAGGAGCTTGGATCAATCGATCCAAGGAACATGGATCAATCAATTCATGTCATTCTTTCCAGAATCTGCACTTCGCGATCCCACTCATTCACAACACTTTTCCATAATGATCTTTAAGCTCTAAAATTTGTCATATCGCGTTCTTTTTCTCGTTTTAGAAATGTAACCCGTGTAAAACACAGAAAAAACAAAGACCCTGAAAGGACACAAAATACATTCGAAAAATAACATTTCTCGACTAAAAACTCAAATTAATACCTGTAAAATCACAATACATCACATTCCTCCATGGATATCTAAATGAAGAAGTGTTTATGTCACAATCTCTTGGTTTTGAGGATCCTTAGAAACCTTCCTATGTATGTAAGCTTCACAAAGTAATCTATGGTCTTATATAGGCTCCGAGAGCTTGGTATGATTGATTACTAATCACCTTCTTGAATTCGGTTTCAGTTGCAGTAAGTTTGATCCTTAATTATTTTATTATCATAACAATGGTCAAACAATGGTACTCTTGCTCTACATGGATGATATAGCCCTCACAGGAAATGATCACCAGCTGCTACAAATGTTTATAACAACACTTAAAACAAAGTTTATGATGACATATATGGGATCCTTTCACTACTTTCCCGGTATCTAAGTTCAGATCCATGACAAAAGCTTGTTTTTTAGCTAACAAAAATATGCACAAGACATTATGCATCAAGCAAACATGACAGATTGTAACCCTGTGTCAACCCCACTACCAACCAGATTGGACACAACTAAGGAAGAGTCAGCGATATTCTCGGACCCAACCTACATTCAAAGCCTCGCTGGTAAACTTCAATACCTGACACTCACTTGACCATACATTCAGTTCGCTGTGAATTTTGTGTGTCAAAGAATGCAAGCTCCAACAACGTCACTTTACTTAAAAGGATACTACGTTACATAAGAGGTACAACTTCTCTTGGTATACATCTTCATCGTAACTATGATATGTCTCTAAATTAATATAGCGATGTTGATTGTGCTGGTTGCAAGCAAACGAGATGATCAACTACTTTTTTTCGTGCTTTCCTAGGGTGAAATTGTTTCTTGGTCTCCACGTCATCAACGCTCTATCTCTCGCTTCTCAACAGAGGCAGAGTATCGAGCTCTCTCTGAAACCATAACAGAGCTCGCTTGGATATCATCGATACTACGAGACATAACTATTCGTCAACCGAAGCTGGCTATTCTGCATTGTGACAGTTTGTCTGCAATTCACTTACCTGTCAATCCCACGTTTCACAAACTTTCAAAATATTTTAAAAGTGATTATCAATACATCAGAGGAAAGGTTACCTTAGGTATAGTTGACACAAGACATGTCTCTGCTGCTCTACAAATCGCAGACATCTTCACAAAGTTGTTGGAAAGGACTGCATTTGTTCTTCCCCAAAACAAACAGGGTGTTGGCTTTCTTCCAACCCAGAGTTTGAGAGGGGGTATTAGCCCACAACATGAAGCAAGACCATCATCAACAAAACAAAGTAATTGGGTCTCTACTCAACCGAAGCCCATTAGCAAGACAAAATCATCTTCTGCCAAACGCTACTCCTCAGCTTTCTCTGTAACATAGACCGCCGTACGAAATCAAAGAAAAATTGAAGAGATGAATTAGAAAAATGAGAGCCTGCTTCTGTGCAACTCCTTTGGTTTTTTATCCTCTATGGTTGATGATGACTCATAGGACACCTATCGAAAGCTTATTGTATAACATAAGCTATTAAAATCTCTTAAGAGATGTGTGACGACTGTATAAAAAAACTAATGAAAAGTATTTCCTTTTAAGAAATCTTCTCCAAAATCACAATTGATTTTTGTCTCTGATGTTTGAAAATTATGTCTTAGGGTTTGAGTAAGATTGAATTTGGGAGTGGTTAAAAAATCTTTTTTTTATAAAACAAAACGACATCGTTGTAGTGCTTTTAAGATTTATAAAACAAAGGAGCCGATTGGTAATGTATGTAATTGTGGACTGTGGCTTTAGACTTTAAAAAGTTTCTCACTTTGAGAAAAAAAAAATTAAAGGTGGTTACAAAAAAAAGCAATGTAAATACTTTTGGAAAAAATGCTCAAAGTGTGATTAGACCCAAAAATATTGTTGAGACGTTAAAAGAACATATGTTAACAGATGTTAATGAAATTTAACTGTTGACATTTTACATATCTTAAATGGGTAAGTCAACAATTTTTTGGGATTAAGATGGATTATAAAAGTTGAGAATTTCAACTACTCACTAAAAAGTTGGAGATTTTTTTGCCTCGATTAGAAAATCAAGAATATTTTTTATTTTTTTAAATAAAATAAAATGATTGTATCTATACTATTAAAATATAAGCACAACAACATTGTCTACCCTGTGATATTACCAATTTTAAATTTTTTATATTAATATTAACTATACACCCTAATGTATCGTCTAACAATTTGATTATTCAATTCATTAATTCAACTAATTAATTTATTTAATTAGTGAATTATCATCTTTTCAGTTTTTAACACTTTTAAAAGAATATTTAAAATTATATTCAGTATTTAATGATAACAAAAATGACAGTTTTAAAGTAATTTAAAATGTATACTATCCAATGTTTTTAAACCCGACAAACGAACAAGATGAATTCTTGGATCACTGGTCGGATATGATCTGACCGGGTTTCGTCGGGTTTAATGATATTTCTTAAATAATATTATGATTAAGAATATATATATATATTCTTTTAAAATAATATTATAATTGAGAATTAACATATTATCTTAAATATTAAATAAAACCCTTAAAATCATAATATTTTGAAATTAAAAGATTATTTTTTCAAAAACTGTAACAATTAATAAATAAAATTAAATTTCACATTTAACATTGTTGAATCCTGTTCAACGGTTCATCAGTTTTCGGTTATTTACCGGTTTGATCTGATCTTTTAATCGGTTTAATTTTCTTTGAGTTTATTATTGATCCAACCTGACTATATTTCTGGTTTGAGGTCGAACCCGTTCTGACCCCTGGACTGGTCCGATTTTAAAAATATTGCGTATCACTCTTAAAAAAAATTAAAATATAAATATAAGAAAATATAATTATGAAAAATTTTAATATAGAAAATTATTATGTATTGGTAAAATTCTTTCGATGAGTTTTACAATAATAAGTCCGACTACTAAAATACAAATGACTTGACTACATATCAGTGAATGTATTGACACGATAATCTATATCGTTCATATGCTTCAATAATAAAAATATTTGTTTTTTTATTTTATATATAATTGAAATTCATATCATCTATAAATTTCAATATTAAAGTGAGACAGATTCCCGGTAGAACGGTGGGAATTATAAAAACATAAACAAAACTATATTATCAGTGCTTCCAGATCTACCATTGACATCTAAATATGTCGGTCTTTATTAATTGCTACCACTAGCAAATTAGTTAAACAGCATCAATTATTTTTCAAATTAAACTTCGTTGTTGTGTCGACCGAGAAACTAAAGTTTAGAATAGTTATATCAAATAAATGCAATGCATTCACTCATATGTAGTCTGTCACTTAGAGATAAAGTAGAAATATTGGGAGATCAGGAGATGGACTAAAATAAAGATTGAGATTTGGAAATATTATAGATATGTTAATATTTTAGAATAGGAAATTTACCTTTATGTATAAAGATATTATTAACATTTATGTTTATCTTAGAATAGGAAATTAGGTCTAGAGATTTATCCATATAAGGTTATGTAAACCGTAACCAAATTCTTATGAGAGTCTATTGTAATTCTTCCTAAACACCTTTTGTGTTCTTGCTCTCATCAAACTTATCATGGTATCAGAGCATTGATCCAAGTCTTATGGCTTATTTGCTTCCGCGATTATGAAAAAGAAAAAAAAATCTTCTAAAATTTTCTATTTATTCTTAACTTCTTTTCCTTGACCTATCTCTATCGTTTCTTCTTTCACGTTGGAGACTTATTCTATTAGTAGTTTTACAACAAAAAAAATCTACCGAGTTAAGTATTTTCTTTCCAATGATTTTATATTATTTCTATCTATTATTCTTAAAAAAATGGAAAAAAAAGGTTAAGACAGTGATTGATCGCATGTGGGATGGTGTGACTATGGTGTGAATCACAAACATGAACCGATAGGAGGGTTCGTTTTGGTTCAATGTGAGAAAAAAAGGTGTTGGTTCGACCGGATACTATGATGACTCGGCGATGGCGAACTCTGATCCGACGGATACATACAAAAAAAAAATCCAACGGTGACGATGAAAATAATGAAGATACACAAATACGTGATGATGTATTTTTCATTGATCTGACCCTTCGACCGGGTATAAACGTCGTTATTGACTATACGATTGAGTATAAACGTCGTTATTGATCCGACGACCGGATGTTGCAGTCGATTTGACCCTGATGAGGTATAAACGTCATGATGACCCGATTGCCGGGTATAACGCCGATTATCCGAGGTGAAGATCCGTCTGAAGTGAACTCCAATCTCATACGTGTTTCCACGTATGAACTTGCGGGAGGGTATTGGGAGATCAGGAAATCGACCAAAATGAAGATTGAGATTTGGAAATATTATAGATATTTTAATATCTTAGAATAGGAAATTTACCTTTATGTATAAAGATATTATTAACATTTATGTTTATCTTAGAATAAGAAATTAGGTCTAGAGATTTATCTATATAATGTTATGTAAATTGTAACCAAATTCTTATGAGAGTCTATTGTAATTCTTCCTAAACACCTTTTGTGTTTTTGCTCTCATCAAACTTATCGAAAAAGATCCACATGCACAGTATCTGTAGATCAACACACCAACACAAACACACAAATTTTTTAATTGTAGAGCCAAACATAGTACATAATGCTAAAGAAACACACAAATTTCCTTCTTTTATTTTATGTTATATCTTGAAATGCGACAGAAGCAATGTTCCATCAGAACCTTTCTCAAAATACCCTTTTGTGTATTCTTTTAGGGTTATGTCTTTGTACTTTGGAGGATGATGAATCGTGTTCTTATAGGTTTGTATTTATTTTTGATTTGTTTTGAGTGAGTCATTTTATTTTGTTTTATTGAGTCAAATTTGTTAGAGGATGATGTTTATGCGTTGTGCCTTTTGTTTTATTTTTCACACTCACCATTTAGCGTAGACAAATCGGAAAGCTTCATGACAAACTCCCCAAAAAAATTTTGGAATTCAAAATCTTGATATGACTGTGATTAACTATTTTTGATTGACGCCTAATTGAAATTAGTTTTTCCATCAGGGATTCGATATCAGAAAATGGAATACCACATTCAGAATTGTACTCATATTTTTACCACTCTTTTGGTAATCTTGAATGACCAGACTCATTCTTAGTCTGGTACCACACCTATACTATATCTTCCTCTGATTCTTCATGCACTCTTTTATTGTCATATGTGCACACATGTCCAAAAGCTATGGAGAGAATAGGGTAAACATGATTTTTCTAATTACTTAGGTAGGATTGTAATTTCAAGGGGGTTTAGACATGATCCTATATGTCTAAAGTAGATGGTTAGACGAAGGTAACTTGATAGAGGATTGCATTTCTTTGTGTTGTTTGAGCATTTGTTGTTGAGATTATGTGTTTTATACTTATTCCACCCGTTTTTTATTTAAAAATAAAAAGAAAAAAGACGAAAAGGAAAAAAAAGGATGAAAAAAAGAAAATTTTTGTTTGTTAGTTTGTTTCGGGAAATGGAATCAATATACTTATAATATCTCAGTGTTTTTGTTGCCCAAGAGAATGCATATGTTTTGATTTGAGCTATCGTTTGACGTTTCGGTACCTCGGTAGTTAGAGATCATGGTTATCAATATACTCTCTCTTTCTCCTAAAATTTTGCATAATATCTTGTATCTAAAAATGCTTTGATATCTCAATACACTTTAGCCTTACCACTAAATTAACTATTTTTTCGTTCCTAGCACCTCATTCCTAATAAAGATTTCTCTGGTGGAAGGCTCATGCTTTTTTAATGAACATGTATTCAAGTCTAGTAGATACATAGTCTAAAGTATGAATGGATTTGCGAGGTCATGATGGGGATCTTGGAGAGAGTGTTCTGATAGTTTCTAATCTATGTGGTTAGGGAACCATGGCTTAATCTTTCTTGCCTTGCCTTTACTCGAGCACAAGCAATAGGGTTGGGCATTCGGATACCCATTCGGATATCAGATCGGGTCCGTTCGGGTATCGGCTCTTCGGTTTCGGAGTTTTGGACCCATTCGGGTTTTTTTCGATTAGGGACTGGTTCGGTTCTTGTCGGGTTCGGGTCGGTTCCGGTTCACATAGGTGTACCCAAAAAATTTTCGGGTCCTATTCAGGTTCGGGTATTTTCGGGTAATATGAGCATTTTGAGTATAAAATATACCCAAATACATATTTTTAAAAGAAAAATACATTAAATTTTACTAAAATAATTTTAAAATAATAAAAATATTAATAAATATATAAAAACACTTGAAAATATTTAATAATACTAAAAAAATTCAAAATACCTAAAAATATTAAAAATAATCTTTAAAACCTAATTTAGTCATATATAAATTTGGGTATTATGTATTTGGGTATCGGGTAACCGTTCGGGTATCGAGTATTTTTTGGGTCTCGGGTATTTTCGGATATCTGTTCGGGTATACCCGATACCCGAAGCTACCTAGCCTTTGGACCCATTCAGGTATTTGCTCGGTTCCGGTTTGCCTTCGGTTCCAATTTTTCGGGTCGGTTCCGGTTTGGGTATTCATATCCGGGTATTATGTCAAGCTTTAACAAGCAAAGATTCAAATCTGGTGGATTTGATGAATCGTATTTTTATCGGTTTTTACTATGGTTTTTATTTACAAAATATGGTATTCTATAATGTATAAAAGTCATTTTGGAATACTTTTGTGCTCTTTAGTGTTTTAGCAGATTTTAAGTTGCCCGGAAAGAAAAGAAACAACTCGGGTCAAAATGGACAATTTGGAGTGCAAAATCGTGTTGAAGCGTCAAACGTTTAGCTAAAATTGACAGACATCAAACCGTTGGTTTACGTTAAAATGTTTACATAACATAGCCACGTGAGTTAACTTTAATTTAGAGGTGGTTTAACTTCGACTCCTCAACCCTAATTTATCGATTCCACTTTTTCTTGTTTCCTTTAAGATCTTGCTCTAAAACTCAAGCGAGGATTGGTCAAAATTTTTAATCCCTTCAGAGTTATTCATGAATTTCTGGTAAAAAACTTGGAAATTCGATAGTGGAAAGTAACATGACTAATCGTGGAGTAAACATATATTAGCAGAGGCCTGAAGGAAATTGTAGGTAAAGAAAAGGAGACGACAATGATGAAGATCAACCCAAAGAGATTGTATTGGAGATGGAGATGGAACCAGAGTTGGTTTCGGCTTAACGGAGCTGGTTTATTTTATTTTCTCCTACAAATTATTCATTATTCATCGTAGTTGCTACAGAGTTAAAACTCTCTCGCATATTGTTTGCTAAAATTTCAATTTATATTTTCTTTACGTTACAACAAAATTAAATGTTCATCACAAATTTTCAGAATAATAACGACATATTTTTTGTCCACCACAAATTATTCATGCCATGCTTGCTTTTTGTTCCGAAAGTTTTTTTTACAACGACACCACCTATTTATTTTTGTTTAAAAAATATGTAGTTTGGTTATATATTTTTTAATAATATTATTTACCAGACTAATATCATGTGGTTGTAATTTATGGATGATTCATGCAATCATTATCTCATACATTGCATTTATGCCTTTGCACAAGTATTTCTTGTTCAGTAATTCGATTTTTTTTTTTTAATTTATAATCCTAACATCTTTCATTTGAACTATATCACTCCAACACTTCGAAAATATTCACAAAGTGATTTCATACCATTTGTTCAAAATGTTTGGACTAGTGAAGATCAATTAGATTATAAATTTCGCATAATAGAAATACAACTTATTTTTATTGTGATTTACCAAAAAATAGAATATCTACATGATCCATGATTGTATGTGATAATTGTACGAAAATATGTATGTAAAATATCTACAGTAATTGTAAATAAACCTACAGTGAGTAAATAGAAATACACAACAACAAAATATTTGTGCCAATTAATGTGCAGAAACTGAATATATATCTACGACGAAGAAAAAATCTAAGCGCGTTGTTTGATGTCGCTCAGACACCCTATATGGAACAAATAAATATGTAGTAAATAAGTAAAAGTATGTGAAAACTATATAAAGAGGTACGTATACACGAAACACAAATATGTAACAACCGTAAAACAAATCTGCAGTAAACAAATTTACATCAATTGTAAAATAAACTTGCAACTATTAAATACAAATATGCAATAATAGCAAAATAAATTTGCAACAACAATAAAACAAATATTTAATAATTGTAAAATAAATATGTAGTAATAGTAAAACAAATATGTAACAACATAAAACAAATAGGGAAACTTACAAAAATACACCTTTGTATTGTCTGTTTTTCAAAAATACCCTTTCTTGAAAAAATTTTATTTTTACACCTCCCTTTTTAATGAAAAAAACTATTATACCCCTAGACTAAAAGAAACCCTAAACGTTAAACCCTAAACCCTAAACCATAATTTCTAAACTTTAAACTCTAATAGCTAAACCCTAAACCCTAATCACTAAACCTTAACCCTAAACCCTAAACCTTAAACCCTAATAATTAAACCATAAATCCTAAGCCATAAACCTTAAACCATAACAGTTAAAACCTAAACCCTAAACCATAATCCCTAAACCTTAAACCCTATTAGGGTTTATTTCTTAAAAGATAAAAAGGGCATTTTCGACTTTTATGCAAATAGGAGGTGTATATTTAAGAACCATTAAAAGACAGATGTAAATGTAAAATTTCTTTTCCTTTTAAGTGTATTTCTGTAAATTAATCAAACAAATATGTGAATTCTAATAAATGGTAATTTTGTAATTTTGTCACTTTTTCTTCTATCTTTAGCCTGTGAAATCTGCAACCCTAATAATTGCTGCCATTGATATTTTTCACAAAATTTTTCATTTTCTTGCTTTTTATTTTACCGCAAACTCTTAAATCTATTATTTATGATTAGAAATTTTATCTAAAAATGAAAAATTTAGAAACTGTATCACCTAAACAAGACAAAAACCAACAGACAAGAAAAAAATCAACAGCAAAAATGAACAGTTGGAAAAGATGAACTTGTATACAAAAAAATTGAAAGAAAATGACGGAGGAAAGACAGCTACAAGAAGGCGACAAGACATAGTAGAGGAGACGGCGGAGGGGAGGAGAGTCACATAATTTTTTTTATTAAAGATTTAGAGCATCCCCATTAAAGGTTCAATGGGGAGACTTACACAGATTCAAAAAAAAAAAATATATAATATTATTATTTTTATGAATCTGTCTCACTTTAGATCCCACATATGAACCTGTATCAACACTGTGTCGCGGGCCCCACGACACGTGACGGTCCGCGATTGGTTGTTGTATTATTATTATTTTTTTTTAAATTAAACGAAAAAAAGAATAAAATAAAATAAAATTGACAAGTGGCAATCCCATTAGAAGATTGCTAATGGGAATGCTCTTAAAAATGAGATTAAAATCAGGATGGCAAAATTAAAAATTAATTTAAAAATAAATTTACATGAAATTTTCGATCAAATGATAGCAATTTAGGTTTAGTGATCATTTGACAAAAGTTTTTTTTTTATAATTTGGCAACCCAGTCCTTTCCAACGCAACTCTAATCCATAAGCTACTTTTTTTAATAGAGAAACTCTTACCACTGGGCCAACATTTTTTTGTGATAAAAGTGCATTTTTAGTTAGTTAATACTCTTGTTAGTATAGTAATTAATTGTTTTTTAAGTGTTCGCCTAGGTAATTTTCACCTAAAATAATCTATTTACCTAGCCACCCATTTCCCGGAAACTCAGGCACTAAAGTTTAAGTTTAATAAAGTAACTAAGGTTCTGTTATGGTTTAATAAAATATGGTCTTTGGTTGTTAGTAACGAAGAATCTCCAACTATAAAGTCCACACACCAACAATTAAGCTCCTACCATCGATTCTTAATCGTCCTTTTTGTTATTTTCTTCTACATAGCAAAAAAAACCTTTGAAACAAAGCAAGAAACCAGAAAATGGTGACCGAAAGTCTAATGGAGTTCGATAATTATGTCGAGCGAAAAGCTTTCGACGAGACAAAAGAAGGAGTGAAAGGGCTTGTTGACGCTAGAATCACCGAAGTCCCACGAATCTTTCATGTCCCTCAAGATTTCTTAAACAACAAGAAACAGTCTGACTCTGTTTCAGGACTAGAGGTTCCTACCATCGACTTTGCAAGCGTCCACGAGGACAAAGCGTCACGTGAGGCCGTCGTAGAGAAAGTCAGAGAGGCGGCCGAGAAGTGGGGATTCTTCCAGGTGATCAATCATTGTGTTCCTTTAAACGTTCTTGAAGAGATTATAGAAGGAGCTCGCAGGTTTCACGAGGACGATCCTGAGGTCAAAAAAACATTCTTCTCCCGTGACTACGTCGAGAAAAAATGCGTCTTCAATAGTAATTTCGATCTATACAGTTCTTCTAAGTATGTTAACTGGGTAGATTCTCTCTCTAGTTACATGACTCCAGATCCACCAACTCCTGAGGAGCTCCCAGTGACTTGCAGGTGAAGGAAACAACCTAACTTCCTTTTTTTCTTCTTAAGTTGGAGTTCACAAATAAAAACCCTAATCATCGGTCAGAGTCATATAAATTTCTTGTGGTAGCGTGAGTGTCTTTAAACTGGTCTGGATTTCGGGTTCTTTTTTTTTTTTTTTTGCATTTTTTGTTTATGAAGTATATAGAAACCAAACGGGAACACTCGCTACCATTTGTTGCGAATAGCAAATATGTCTTGAATTTGAAATATTCTTCACGTTAATGATTGAAGTTTTGAATTGGATTTGTCTTCTTTTAAAGCAAAAGTGTAAACTTTGTTATTGCTTGAACAGATATTGATTAATTTCTAACATCATTGATTGACTCAGGGGTGCAATGTTTGAATACTCAAAGTATATGATGAGTTTAGGTGATTTGCTCTTTGAGCTTCTCTCAGAAGCACTTGGTTTAAAATCTGACATCCTTAAGAACATGGATTGTGTGAAAAATATGGTTATGTTCTGCCATTATTACCCACCTTGTCCCCAACCTGACCTAACTTTGGGTATAAGTAAACACTCAGACAACTCTTTTCTCACGGTTCTTCTTCAAAACAACATCGGTGGTCTTCAAGTTCTTCATGAAGACTCTTGGGTCGATGTCTCTCCTCTTCCGGGCGCTCTCATTGTCAACATTGGAGATTACTTGCAGGTAAAAAACAGATATCTAATTCTTTCAAACTAAATGTTCTTTGTTTGATATATGTTAATTCTATTTGCAGCTGCTGACGAACGATAAGTTTATAAGTGTGGAGCATAGGGTGCTTGCAAATACACAAGGACCTAGGATTTCAATAGCAAGCTTTTTCAGCTCAGGTAAACTTGCTAACTCCACAGTTTATGGACCGATGAAAGAGCTTGTGTCTGAAGAAAACCCTCCAAAGTATAGAGACATAACCCTAAGAGAATACACAGAAGGGTACTTTGAGAAAGGTTTTGACGGAACATCGCTTCTGTCGCATTTTAAGATATAAAATAGAATAAAAGAAAGAAAATTGTGTGTTTCTTTAGCATCGTGTACTCTGTTCTTGGCTCTACAATAATATAAACAATGTACCAAATAAAAAATTTGTGTTTGTGTGTTAGTGTGTTGATCTACATTCTACATATCAGTGAATGCTTGCGTTTATTTGATCTAACTATTCTAAACTTTAGTTGCTCAGTACACACAACAACGAAGATAATTTTAAAACTAACTAGAGTTTAACCCGCACGATCTTGTGGATATTTTTATTTTATATTTATGAAATATAGACTATAAATTATATTACTAATTACAAAATTAATTAGGTGATTCGTTCCGGTGCGTGGACTATGAATATATATTTAGATATGTAATATAATTAGCTTATATAATTTTGTATGTTATTTAATTATGTATTTAGGTAGATTGATTTGTTAGTAAATCTTGATAATTATAAACTATTGGTTTGTGCATTTTGTATGATAATATTTAATGTATTTTATTTATATATGTATATTTTTTTCTAAAATAAAATTGTATAGGATTGAATTTTTTCATTTTATTTTTTGGCAAAAGTGTATATAAGAAGTTGTCATATTTTCAAATGAATTCAAAAGTTATATGATTATATAAAATTTGATGCATATATTATTTAAGTATATATTGCATTCCAACATATTTATACATTTTTTTGTCAACATATATTATTCCAATATATTTATACATTTTTTGTGTTCTGAAATTGTTTCTCAAAATATTATTAGTTAAAAGAATATTTTAACAAAAAAGAATCTAATAACAACATGTTTATATCATCTTTTAAAGACACGTCATATTTTTTCAAGAGACACGTCATCTTTTAAAGTGGACATGTCATCATTTTTTTGTAAAAATGAATGTGGTGCTAACAAATCAGTTTTTTTTAACCAAAGTGACTTCTCAAATAATAGTAAGAAGATTAATACACTTTTTTGATAAATATATTTAAAGTTTTTAGTAAAATTTTGTTAGATTTTATCTCAACATATTTTGTTATAACTAAAAGTAAAATTCAAGTTATTTGTAAAATTTAGGGTGAATTAAATATATATTACAAAAAACATTAATTAAATAAATGGAAGTGCCAAAAAAATTTAATATAATAATGGGGGCGTTTTACCAAAAAAACCCTCCAAATCTAAAAAAAAAAGAAAAAAGAAAAATGGGGGCAAAATAGTAATTTACGGTTTAGGGGTATGAGATATAAATAATATTTTGGGTTTATTTATTACAATTTCCCTAAAATTTATTTATAATGAATATCCATATCTCAGAAATAATCAAACAGAGAATTTTTTTTTTTTTTGGTCAACCACACATTAATCAAGCGTTGTCTTCCAATCTTGGTAGCCAAGATGGCGGAGAAGAATCTACATAACTAAATTCGCAAATAAAAGAACGAGATCCACGAGCCAAACGGTCTACTTGTGTGTTCGCCGTGCGCGGAATATGGGACAGGGAGAAGTCTTGGAACTGACTCCGAAGTTGCTGATAATCCTGAAGTTGAGTATAAAAGGCTGGCCAGTCGTCCGGGTATTGAATCATATTGAGAAGCTCTGCACAGTCGGTTTGAAAACGTTGACAACTTATCCTCCGACTTTGAATTTCCGACATTGCCCAGAGCAGGGCTTCCAACTCTGAATGGAGAGGCGAGAGACTCCTTCGTTGGCATCGTGCCCCCATCAAAAGTATCCTGTTGTCTGAATCTAAACAGATCCAACCAAGACCTGAATTGAGATCAGATTATTTCCATGATCCATCTAACCGGCAAACCAAGCCATCAAAGATGGGAAAATCCCCTGAGAGTCGGTCCTCTTCTGGGGCTGGCGAAGCTTGCGCATCTTTCCAAGTTTTATAATTGGTCTCCGTATTCTTAACGAGCATAAGCGCATCCGTTTGGATCCCTTGAAAGACTTTATCATTCCTTGCTTTCCATATTAGCCATAGCACCCATGGGAACATGTCGGTGCGATCCCTTTCATAACTTTTCAGAGGGTTCCGCCAGAAATGATAATCCAGATTAGTATAAATGGAACTCGAAGGAAACTCCACTCTATTATCTGGATCCTTGCAGAACTGCCAAGCAGTAGCCAGTGAGATGCATTCAAAAAATACATGATTAATGGTTTCCTCCGCAATACCACACCGTTGGCATATTGTGGCACACACGGACGCCCCTATTAATTATTTTTGTGGTTACCGCTAAATTTTCGGTGAGAATCTGCCAAATGAGATGTTGCATCTTCAAAATATGTTTTTTGAAGATATATAGTTTTAGATATAAAAATTTAACATATGTTAATAATTTTACTTTTTGTATAATATTACATAGTTTGTAAATTTTAACTCGTTTTATGGTGAATGATAATTTATTTAAATAAAGAATTTAAAAACAATATAAAAAGTTACTTTACATATTTGATATAATGTTTTCATATTGAATTGATATAATACTTCTATTTAATATAATATAAACTATGATTATGAAGCTTTTTATTAGCTTAGTATTTTTAGTTTTTTTATAATAAAATTTTAATCAACATTAATTTATAATAATATTATATTACTAATTAAGAAATTAAATAATGCATTATTTAATAAAAAAATATTTAAAATTTTTAGCAAGATTCTATTAGATTTTTTCTCAACTAAAAATAAATTTCAAAATTATAGTTAAAATTTATATATTATTAATATCTTTATTGAATACTAAGATTTTCCAGAAATATTATATATTTAATTGATTAATATAAATAATCAAATATGTCATATGTAATTAATTAAATGGTCCTACTATAACTTGTCTATAGTATATAAAAATAGTGACTCTCTTTTAATATAATAGATTTATGCGGTTCAATTAATTTATTAGCTAATAGTAGTAATTAAGAAAGACCGACATATGAGAGGAGCAAGTAGGCCTGTGGTTGCACTAACTCTGCACATGTCTCTAGTGAGAGGAACTACTTGCCATTAGCCTAGATGACAAAAAAAAAAGAAACACCGATAATACAGTTTTGTATGTCTTTTAGATTCCTATTGTTTTACACGGAATCTCTCTTACTTTTAGATTCCTATTGTTTTACTTTTATACTGTCTTTTAATATATTTTAAAAATGGTCAAAACATTATATGAAAATGTAATTTCAACAAAAAAGTTTTTTATTACATTTCTCGATGCGGTTCCAGTTCGGATCGCGTACCAGAAACATTTCAAATTGGAAACATTCGGGTATTTAGTTGTTGCTCAGTTCGATTCGAATCCATTTAGAATTTTGAGGTCCGGATAATTTGTCCAGCCCTAATTTCTAACAACGTCCATCTTTGGATTGCAATGCCTTCTACTTTATGGTTCGGTTCCACTTTGGTCTTCACTTTGTTTCATGAGCTGATACAAATGGGATTCAAGAAAAGATTTTGCTAATCCTCCTTTATTTCATTATAAACTCATTGACTTCACTATACACCCTTAACTAACACAACCCAACTTGTTTCTTCCCAAACTTTTAACTTCTTCAATAAACGCCCTAAACTAACTATTCACGTAGCTAACTATAAACTAATTTTTTCTTCATAATACACCATGTCCGATTAATAGGTATTTTAGCGTTTAATATGGAAAATTAGCGTTTGCAAACGGCATTGACTGAAAATCAATTTCCTTAATTAGTCAAAACTACTAAACCCAAAACAGGGTTGGATACAAGGAAAAATCGCAGTCAAACCACAACTTCAAAAGAAGGCCAACATCTTTAGCCACACCTCTCATCCCAACACCACATTATGGAAATGAGTACCTCCATTAACAACATAAAAATGAACTACCAGTAACTGTTAAAGGTGTAATCGAACTCGGGTTAAAAAAATAGATCACTACAAGAAAACGGATCATTCGCCACTGCAGAATTGGTCACGAAGTAGTCGCAAAAGAGGTGTTTACGACTTATTTGCGACTAAATCATCGAGTCCCTAATTTTTCGTCACAAAATAATTTAGTCGCAAAACATTCGCTAATGCGATCCTTTTACAACATTCCTATGTGGTCGTATATTAGCGACGTTTTTATAACTATATGTATAGATGCAAAATAGCGACGCTTGCGTGACTACTTTTATTCGTCGGATATTTGCGACGGTTTAACGATTTCTTTGCAGTCCTAATTAGCGACGTTTTAAAGACTGTTTTAGATGACGCAAAATAACGACCAGTTTTTGACCACAATGTTTGGTCATATCTTAGCGACCATTTTATAACTGAACTAGGAGTGGCAAACTAATGACGGTTTTGTAATTGCGTTAATGGGTTGGATATTAGCAANATATTAGCGACGTTTGTACGACTTGGTTGTAGTCCTAAGTTAGCCACGTTTTAATGACTTCTACCACAGATGCAAATTAACATTATTTAATAACGTTATATTTGGATCGTATATTAGCGACCTTTTTTGTAACTCGATTTATAGTTGTAAATTTATGACTTCTTTGCGATATCATTTACCTGTNATTTATAGTTGTAAATTTATGACTTCTTTGCGATATCATTTACCTGTTGGAGATTAGCGACGACTCTATGACTTTTTTTTGTGATGATTAGCAACGTTTTTAAGACTCTTTAAGTTTAATCAG
>OVAN01007659.1:0-19329 GCA_900406275.1 Anastatica hierochuntica | reverse complement strand
TACAACAAGACCCCGTGAATCTTGCGGGCTAGGTTTGGTGGTTAGGTTTTATAAATTTTAAAACTTGACGAGCCACAAATTGTGAGCGACAGTTATGACTTCTGAAGCCACGACCACGTCCTTGGAACCAGAACCACGTCCTCTTTCTTCAGACCACCATTCAGGGTAACCTATGAATTGTTGGCATTCTTTCTTGTCATGGTCGTTGCGACCACAGTGAGAACAAAGCACAGTCCGATCCCTTATACGAATAATTGTATCAGACATGATCCTGTCTGATTTTTCTTCCTGCTTACATTGACGATTTCTTCGTTGAAACTGTCACGACCTAATAAGCCTACTGCATCTTGATGCTGCTCACAATTTCAAGAAGAGTTCATGCATTCTTCTTTTATCATAGCTTGTGCGTAAACTTCTCCAAAAGCCGGCATAGGATCCAACCCGATGAGGACTTGATGAATCGCAACTCGACAACTTGATTTGATGTGATTGGACCTTGTTCTTAACAAAGAATCTCTGCTTCAGATTATTCCAGAATTGTCAGGTACAGACTACAAAGTTAATGGTTGACCTGATCTTTGGCTCGATTGACGCGTGGATCCATCCGATGAGAATTGAGTTGATGGTTAACCAGTTTTCAAGGTCAACGACGTTTTTAGGAGGTCTTTTAATCATTTCATTGATGAATCTGGTCTTGCGTTTAGCTTGTAACGCATTCATCATCTTGGCGGACCACTCATTGTAGTTGTCTCCAATGAGTAACACATGTGTAATAACTACTCCAAGGTTATCGGAGCTGTAAAGCATGTAAGGAGAAGGCGTGAGAATTTCACTCTTTTCCCCCATGGTTTCTTTAACAGCGGAGGTTCTTTTTCTGGTCATGATGACTGCTACAAGAATTATCTTCTTCTCTTGCTAACAGAGTATTTTTCCGTTTGTTTTTGTGTTTAACATTTTGAGTTTTAAAAAAGATCAAAATTTTTTTTTTAGATTTTTCAGTTATAATACCATGTAAAATTGTGAAATCAACTTGTAGTTTATTAATCTCAAAGCGAAACTATTTAAAGAAAGTGTTTGATCGTGTTTTAATTTCAAAAGATAAACCTACACTCTTACAAATTAGGAACCTTAAATAAATTCCAAACTTATTAAGAACTTACCACAAATTATGATAAGTTTGTTTCTTCTTCTAGAAGGTTGTTCTAGTATCTGCCAATACATACGTTAGTTTTATAAAATTTTGTTCTGTTTAACGTAATTCCAAATCATATATACATTATATATGTGGACCCTCCATAATATTATCTTATATGTTTATGCATTCTTGTGGTGACCAAGTTTGGCATAAAATAACATAAACATTTATTAGTCCACCTGTTAATATTCATATCTTGAAACAACATCATTATTGAACATTATTTTGGCATGTTCTCAAACACACAAATCTTTTCATTTATGTATTGAGATCTTTTGTTAAACAAATGTTTTGAAAATATGCTCACCCGTTTTATTATAAATGTAGCTTTTGAGTTAAGTTATGTTTAGGAAGCGTATGGTTTTATGCTCTCAATGCAATTTTATCAATTGTACTTATAGTATTCTAAAGATTTATGTTTAATCCACATTTCATTGAAATACATATAGAAAGGTGGAACCGAAGAATATATGATAATGACATAAAACGTAATTAATTATTCTAGCAATTTGAACTTATTTTTTACATTGATCTGAGAATGTTTCCAGTAAACACATATCAGCATGAGATAATTTCTATACTATTAATCGGGAGTATATTTTAAAAATTAACTTTTGTTTTGTAAGAAATTACTTTATATGCCATTGAAATATATTTTTTAGTGAACAAAAAAATACTCATTAAAGATAAAAATATAAAATAACATAATATTCCGCATGATGTGAGTAGAAATTGGTAAATTTGCTCAATGATAAGTATGTATGGTTTACTTCTGCATGATGTGAATTTGAATTCCATATAACATATTATTTTTTATTTAAAAAAGATAATTATCACACACAGTCCAATAAAATCATTATTTCATTTTTAAATCTACCAAAAATCAATGAGTTTTTTAAAGATATTATATCTCATTCTCCAAAGGAAATCGTTTTTCTTTCCTTTCAGGAATGTATATCAAAGCCCGCAGTTTCTTTCGTCAAAGAATAGCAGAGCTTTTATTACATAATTGAATTCTAAGAAAAACGATGGCCATCTCATGGCTAAGAAGAGATTCGAAGGCTTACGCCAAGGCTTTCTTGCCTAGAATAGATATTCCCGTTGTGGATGGCATTCCAGCTGTTCTGTTATTTTGTATCCCCGTGCTCCCATCAGGCTCGTCTCATGCCTGTGGCCTTGCCCCCTGGCCGGTATGCGGCAGTATTCTTTGAAGGTTGCTTTCTTCGCGCAACGTCTTGGCAGAGATCTCCATGGTGGTAGCCATCGAGCGGGGTTTTTGAGCAATGAATCTGAGGGTCTTCTGGTAGCATGAGCGGGCCCACTTCTCATCTCCTCTAATTTCCCTTATTCCCCAAGGTGTTAGGAATTTTAAGGATTGATGTAGAGTTGAAGGAACAACCTTCATATCATGTATCCATGGTCTCTCCATTATTGCTTTGTACGCCGAAGAGTAATTTATGATGAGGAACTTGATCCTTTGGTTGACACCTCCAACATATACCGGTAGGATTACTTCTCTCATGGTCTGCTTTACTTTGCCACTGAATTTGACTAGGGAAGGGGACTCTTTGGTGATTTCTTCTTCGCTTAGTCCCAAGCCTTCAAAGGTGTTGGTGAAGATGATGTTAGTTGAGATGCCATTGTCGATGAGGATTCGTTTCATGAGGTCGTTCGCAACTTTCGACGATATCACCAGGGCATCATGGTGCGGAGTCGTCACTTCTCCGTCGGTATTAATGGTGAAGCTTAATAAGCCAGGGCCATCTTCGCGCTCTCTGCTAACCGCCATGACATCTACTCCATGGTTGATCTTGGCAGCGCGAGTGTTTCTATTGGCAGCAGAGACTGTCACCCATTTTACTTCTGATCCTCCAATAATGAAGTTGACATTATAATCGTGCCTCGGAGAATCAAGCCTTGTTCCCAGGGGAACATCATTCTTGGTCTGCTCATGAATGAGTGCCCTTCCTCTTTCTAAGAAAAACTCTCGAAGGTATCCCTTTCTAAGCAACTCATTCACTTTGAGCCTTAGTTGGAAGCATTCCTTCGTTAGGTGACCGTGTCATGGTGAATATCACACCACTTAGACGTGTCTCTCTTGTGTTGAGGGGCGCACATCTTTATAGGCCATTTGACCTTTCCGGACATGCGTCCCAACTCAGTCACTATCTCAGCCGGGGATATCACCATGTTGGACATGTCGAGCCAGGTCATGGGCACTTAGTTCTCGTGCTCCTCTTTTGCCAAGGGCTTTCGCCATCCTCTAGGCCCACCCTTTGCGGAATTTTTAGGTCCAGACCTAGCGTTAGGCTTATCGTCCCTAGCAGCCTTGGAGTGACCATAGATTTTGGGATGATTTCTCTGTGCTAGTTGGACCTGATAAGATGGATCTTCTTCCCATTTAATTTGGGCCCAGGTCTTGGAGAGTACGTCCTCCATGGTATGGCATGGGTACTTGGTGAGGTCCTTGTACAGGTCGCCATCGTGCAGCAGTCCCTGCCTAAAGGCTGAAATGGTCGTAGAGGCAACACAGTTGGGGACCGGCACCTTCACCCCATTGAACTAGTGGAGATACTCTCTCAAGCTCTCGCCAGGGCGTTGTTTGATCCGATAGAGGTCATCAAAATCACATCTCAGGACTCGGCTGCTAGCGAACTGCTCGACAAAGCGGTCTGTTAGCATGGCGAAGGAGTCGATAGAGCCCTTGGCAAGATTGGAGTACCACAACAGTGTTGGGCCTGTGAGGGT
This sequence comes from Anastatica hierochuntica, assembly GCA_900406275.1. Classification (NCBI taxonomy): domain Eukaryota; kingdom Viridiplantae; phylum Streptophyta; class Magnoliopsida; order Brassicales; family Brassicaceae; genus Anastatica; species Anastatica hierochuntica. The sequence goes on along the minus strand of OVAN01007659.1, from coordinate 15,386 downwards.
TGCTCTGAATGCTTTGCACATACAGACCTCCAAGTGCTCATAGCCGATGGGGGCAGTGAGCATGTGTTGGCGATACTGCGAGATGTGCGTATCTGGATGGGTGGTCCCGTCGTACAGAGTCATGGTTGGCCAAGAGAACCTCTTGGGAACTTCTCCATAAGCAATAGCGTCAACAAAGGGTGTTTCTACGTAGAAGTTGGGAGCACTCCTGATAATCGGTGGAGCTACCCCCGACATACGCTTTATTATGTTCTCCATAGCTTCTAACCTCCCCGTTAGCATGGCTTCCATACCAAGAGCCTCGTTAGCGTTTCCCTCGTAGGGTTTGCTAGGGTTTTTTTTGTGGTTGGATCCAGGGGTCTAGGTGAGACCTGAGCTTGGAGTCTGATGCGTCTGAGCCTCCTTAACGACCTTCGGTGGCATCTCGCCTAGGGTTTGCATCAACGGGACTTTTCTCTTGAATCTGGCATGCCTCTCGTCGTCTTCGCCATCGTCTTCAAGCGTGTCAGCATCTGTCTCCGCCGTTAAGGCTTTGAGAACCGTGTTCTTTTCTTCTAATTCCTTCAAACGAGCTTCGTTTTCTTTTAGTTTCACCGTGATCAGCTCGTACTTCTGCAGCTTTGCCACGATCTGCTCGTGTTCTTGAAGCTCTGTCGCGATCACTGCGTCGTCGGCCGTCTCGGGTACTTTCTCTTTGGTTGGATTTGCAGCTACTTCCTCAGACACGGATTCGAGGTGTTTGCTACCTCCTGGTTCGGATGAACTGCCGGACTCGCTCATCTTCGATGTTTTGTTCTTCTTGAAATCTCCCCCTCCTTTTAGCGCCAAACTGTTTCGGGGTTTTTTGAACGTTCTTCGATGGAGAAGAACAAGAACAAGTTATCGATGGTTTTAAGGTTTTTGAGGGAGAGATGAAAGATGAGGAAGATGAGCAAAAAAGAGACTAAGTATTATGTAAACGATTTCTTTTATTGATCTTAAGAGAATCAAGTACAATAAGTGTGTTTCAAAGTCTCGGACCAGATCCCTGAATTAGGGTTCTTCCCTTTGTATTTATAGCTTTTTCGAATTAGGGTTTCCATTTATCTTATGGATAACTCATAAATTCGAGCTTGTCATACAAAAGAATATTTCTCTAGATTCAATAAGGCATTTGTCCTTATCTCTTAAGATCTTAGACCGACTTAGGGGATATCCGCCCTACCTCGGCTATGGTTTCGTCTTGGCGATGGTGTCCTTGGATATGGTCTGGGTTATCGCCTACAACTAAGGGGTTTATCTATGTCTCTTTGTTCTAGGCTATGGTCGGACTCTAAGGGAATAAATTTACCCCCAACACTAATTATGTTTTAATTTGAATATCTTTTTAACAAAAAAAAAGAACCTCCAAAACTAAATCTATTTTGATATTTGTTTGTTTATAATTAGATTAAATATATCGCCAAAGTTTCTGGCAGCTCTCATCAATGAATTATTGAATTACGGATGGAATCAACAACTTCTCCGTCTGTGATCCATGGATCTCCGATCGAGAAGCCGTATCCAAGCTTTGTGGCTAATCTGCAAAAAATTGACCAACTTCTTCTTGATCGATAGTTTTTGCTCACTATCCAAGCCCCGCATTTAAATATGCTAATACATATATTAAAACAAATTGTATATATTAAAATACTATAGGATTGATTGGTGTTTAATTGTGAAGACTTTTAATGTTATGTAAAGTTTTTAAAGCCAAATTTATCCAATCAAACTTTTAAAGTTTTACGAACTTAAATACTCTTCTTAAAATTCTTTCGGTGTTCATACATGAAAGTTTTTTAATAGCCAACAAATTGTGACTTTTATTTTTGTTTTAAAGTCACAATTTTAAAAATTAAAATCAATTAATTATAAAAAATTTGAGTGCAACATTTCATTGTAAAAGTTCAAACCAATTATCCTATATATAATTACTTAACAATATTCCATATATTGTTGCCCATTTTATATTTTTCAAATAACATGCGGGAGAAAGCATAAGGAGGTTTCGTAACCAACCGTTTTTTGTACTTCCTACTGTAATCTCTATACTACTAATCGGGGAGTACATTTTGAAAAAACTAAAAAAAACTTTTATTTTGTAAGAAATTATATTATATGCCACTGGGAAGAATATTTTTAATGAACAAAAAAAAAACTATTCATTAAGGGTAAAATTGTAATAATAAATAACTAATTCCGCGTGTTTTTAAATGGGTCCAATCTGACCAATTTTCAAATTAATAATTTTCTAAAACAAAATGGATATATAATGATAAATCAGTCAGATGGTAAAACGGTAGGCAGTTTGCAAATGGAACACAAGTTTGATTCTCAGATTTTAATTTTTTTGATTTTTAAAATTATTATAGTTGTGTAATAGTCCCACATCAATAAAACTGGAAGTTTTGTAGGCATCCAAATTTTTTTGGTTTAGTATATTTTTTTGGCACGTTTATTAACTTAAATTAAACAAATTTTAAATATTTTATTTTTAATAAAATATTTTAACTTGATGAAAAATAAAAATATCAAAATATTTTTTTCATTTAAACTAAACAACTAAAATACTTTGATTCGTCTGAAAAATATAATTTAAAATATTTTCAACTTTATCGAAAAGTTAAAAATATTTTAAAACTTTTAATTTCATCAAAATAGTAAAAATAGTTTGTTGGGTTACACTGCAAAAATAAATAAATTATTTTTGTTAACAAATTAAATAAATGCAATGGAAATTTTAAAAAAAAAATCTTCTCAAAAATCTACAACCAAATTGGATAACTTAAATACAAAAACATTACTTTAATTTCATCTATACAATAAAATATGTAAATTCTAATATTACAATCTTATGGATTCTAACATATAGAATCAAATCAACTAAAATAAGAATATCTAAAAATAAAAAAATACTTAATTTCATTCTTGCGAGATCTCAACAATTACTATAATTAATGTGTGAACAATGTATAAATGAATTCCAATTTGAGTAATTAAAAAAATAAAGAAGATTTGCATAAGATTGCATTTAAAAATTATGCTATAAGTTTCCAATTTTTTTTTAAAATTCAATTACTTAAATTATAAAATATATAATTTATATTGCTTTTCTAAATCAATCTTTTTCTGAATTTTGAATTTAAAATAGTAACAAAAGTATCCATTGTTTTTAGCGGGTGGAAATTATTTCACACAATGTTTTTCTGTTGTTGAGTTTAACAACAACTAAATTGAAATTTTAAATTATTATAATGTGTGGACAATCCTTGTTTATATAAGTTGTATACAACAATGCTTCTTTATAGATGTTCTCCTCACAATAATTTTATTTCATATGATATTCTTTTTGGTCTAAAATCTTTGAGTTGATAGACTTTATTTCATACCATTTTTTGTTTAAATATTTTCACGGGATGAACTTTATTTCATACAATGTTCCTTACTTGTCTAAAATATTTCAACGGATAGACTTTATTTCATACGATTTTTTTATCCAAAATCTTCCAGTGGATGAACTTTATATCATAAGATGTTACTTTTGATATAAAATCTTTCAACGGGTAGACTTTATTTCATAAGTTATTTTTGTATAAAATCTTTTATCAGGTGGACATTATTTCATACGATATTCTTTTCTGGTCTAAAATCTTTTAGCGGATAGACTTTATTTCATTTGATTGTTTTTAGATCTATTATTTTTCAGCGAGTGGAATTTATTTCATACGATTTTCTTTTTGTTCTAAAATCTTTCAGCAGGTAGATTTTATTTCGTACAATTTTTTTTCTAAGGGCTTTCAATGCGTGGACTTTATTTCATATGATGTTCTTTTTTGGTCTAAAATATTTCAGCGAGTAGACTTTACTTCATACAGTGTTTATTTTTGGCAATAAATTTTTGAGTGTGTAGACTTTATTCCATACAATTTTTTTTGTATAAAATCTTTCAACATGTGGACTTTATTTCATACAATATTCTTTTTTGTCTAAAATATTTCAGCGTGTGGACTTTATTTCATACAATTTTTGGTCTAAAATATTTTAGTGGATGGTCTTTATTTCATACGATGTTATTTTTTTGTTACAATCTTTCAGCGGGTAGACTTTATTTCAAATGATTTTTCTTTTGTCTAAAATATTTCAGTAGGTGGATTTTATTTCATACGATGTTCTTTTTTGGTCTAACACCTTTAATGGGTAGACTTTACTCGCCTGATGTTTTCCCATATCTATTATCTTTCAGCGGACGAACTTTGTTTCATAGATGTTTTTTTGGTTTAAAATCTTTTGGTGGGTAAATTTTATTTCATATAATTTATTTTGTCTAAAATCTTTCTGCGGGTGGAATTTATTTTATACAACATTCTTTTTTGGTCTAAAATCTTTCTGCGGATAGACTTTATTTCATACGATTTTTTAAAAAAAAATCTTTCAGCGAATGGATTGTATTTCATACAATGTTCTTTTTGGTCTAAAATCTTTCAACGGATATACTTTGATTTCAAACATTTTTTTGGTCTAAAATATGTCAATGGATAGACTATATTTCAAACGATTTTTTTTGTCTAAAATCTTTCGGCGGCTGGACATTATTTCATACAATGTTTTTTTTGTTTAAATTTTTCAGCAGCTAAACTTTACTTAAAACAATTTTTTGGTCTAAAATATTTATGCGGATGGACTTTATTTCACACAATTTTATTTTGGTCTAAAACTTTTAGCGGATAGACTTTATTCATTTGATGTTTTTCTATATCTATTATCTTTCAGCGGATAGACTTTATTTTATACGATGTTCTTTTTTGGTCTAAAATATTTTAACGGATATACTTTATTTCATACGATTTTTTGTCTAAAATCTTTAAGCGGATGAGCTTTATTTCATAGAATGTTCTTTTTGGTTTAAAATTTTTCAGCAGATAGACTTTATTTTATATAATTTTTCTGTCTAAAATCTTTCAACGGGTGGACTTTGTTTTCATACGATGTTCCTTTTTGTCTAAAATCTTTCAGCGAGTAGACTTTATTTCATGCACTTTTCATCTAAAATATTTCTGCGGGTGAATTTTATCTCATACAATGTTCTTTTCTAGTTTAAAATCTTTTAGCGGGTATATTTTATTTCATACCATTTTGTCTAAAATTTTTCAACTGGTGAACTTTGTTTTCATACGATATTCTTTTTTGGTATAAAATTTTTTAGTGGATAAACTTTATTCCATACGATATTTTTTTGTCTATAAACTTTCAGCGGGTGGACTTTATGTCATACAATGTTCTTTTTGGTCTAAAATCTATCTGCAGGTAGATTTTATTTCATTCGTTTTTTTGTCTAAAATCTTTCAACGGGTGGAATTTATTTCGGACAATGTTTTTTTTGGCTAAAATCTTTCAACGAGTTGACTTTATTTCATAAGATTTTTTTGTCAAAATCTTTTTGCTGATGGACTTTATTTCAGACAATGTTCTTTTTGGTCTAAAATATTTCAGTGGTGGATTGACTTTATTTCGTACGATTTTTTTATCAAAATCTTTCAGCGGGTGGACTTTATTTCTGACAATGTTTTTTTTCTAAGATCTTTCAGCAGATCGATTTTATTTCAAACAATTTTTTTTATCTAAAATCTTCAGCGGATAGACTTATTTCATACAATGTTCTTTTTTTTGTCTAAACTCTTTTAGCGGATAGACTTTGTTTCATTTGATATTTATTAAGATTCATTATCTTTCAATGAAGGGACTTTATTTCATACGATGTTATTACACAATATGCGAAAGTGTTATGAATTATAATATTTAATTAATAACAAGTAAAAATAAAAATGAAATAAAATTTTGTACGGAGATAGACTAAAAGATGAAAGAAGTTTAGACTACATGATTGTGCTACAACTTTCATCTGAAAACTAACCACATCACACATGCATGTTACAATATAAAGTCAAACCAACAAAATATCATCCGCCCATTTCATGATACAAACAAACCTATCAGTCAAAAGACATTCGTATGATTTTTTTTTTTTTTATCTTGATACTAATTTTAACAAGAGTGATCACATATAAAGTAATTTCTAATTCTAATTTTTACGCAATGTTTCAAAAATGACTTCGCGCCTAGGTATATTGAATTCTCACATGTCTATGATGAATGTTGTCTTTAAAAGTCTTTAATAATTTAGACAATACCAAGATTTAATAAATTTGATGTCTCAAGATTTATCTTTATTCTTATAAAATTATTTTATTCTAATATTATGGTCAATTTTATTTTCAAATGGTTTACTTCCATTTGTTAGAACTAACTTTTTTAAATGGTGCAAACTTAATTGGTTTGTTTTTTTTACACCAAAAAATTGTACAGCAAGCTTATAATTTTCACATCATAATACAAAACTTATATTTATTATAACACAAACTATTGTATAACCACAAAAATATATCAATTTCTCTATGAGTTACAAATCTTAAAAGCATGAAGTACTGTGATCACGTTAACACATATATAAATTCTTAGTTCAACACAAATAATCACAGTAACATATATATATATATATATATATAAATTTTTATACCACTATAAACTCTATATACATAAAATTCCGTAAATAAACAATTTTAAAAAATTTTAAACTTTTCAAAATATTACCCTGCGCCTAAATTCTAGTTAAGTTTTATTTTGTCAGCATATTTTTTTAGGATATAAAGTTATCGTTTCAAAAAAATTAAATTTTTTTTTTTGTTTTCACCAAAAGAAGATTTGCATTTGTTTTTAACAAAAAAAAAAGGAATATTTGCATTCGTTACATCAAACGAAATAATATAGTGCGAACGCAATTTCCACCCAATCAAGACGCGGGGTTGACCCCAGCAACACTTATAGGCAATCATCTCTTCGCCAGCCCGATACCTTCGAGTACTTTTTCCCCCTTAATTTAGAATATCGGTACTATACTTACTGATACAACACTAAATATCCCGAACCGGAAATTTCGGTTCAGTCACCGGTAAATTAATAAAAAGAGTAATTAACTCATGTATAGTTTTATCGGGGACATTAACTCATGTATACTAAAATTATAGAATTCAACAATTTTATAGCTTAAAAGTATTGGAATTATTACTAGTTTTGATTTAATATTTCGCCCACCATGTCGGAGTCCGATGGATTACTTCCCAGTTCTCATGTGAAATTAGTGTAATTCGACGAACTCTGTGATTTGATAACCAAAACCGGTACGTAATTTAACCAGTAAACTCGGTTTTAGATATTTACACGGCTAAACCGTTTCTCTTGGCTCCCCCACCCTCGAGATTCTTTCTGCTTAGCGAAAACCAGAAGACAAAGAAGCTACACAATAGGAGGAGAGAACTCGACAACGAAGAAGAGAGCTAGATTCTAACCCTATCTCCTGCTTTGTATTTAAGTTATTTCTTCTTCTTGGCGGATCGATCGCAGATTACCAAGCTCCGCCGCAATCGACGGCGGTGTCTACGTCGGTTTCGTTTGTGCGTAATTCGGAGGAGCAGCAGCAGGATAATTCGGCTCAAGTAACGCCGCCTTTGATTTGACTTGAGGTCAGCGCTGTTTCTTTCTCCAGATTTGGTTTTTCTTCTTTCGAATTTGTTTCGATAATGGTAGGATCGTCGGCCAAACTTTTCAGATTTCATTTCTCTTTCTAATTTTCCACGTAGTTCGTATTGTTATTTTTTTCTTTCGTTTTCTTAAATTTCTCAAATCTGGTTGAGAGATATGGAGATGATCATTGTGTGGTGTAGAAAAACTTCCGAGACGAAATCTAAATGCGCGTCAACATTTGTAGTTATCTGGAAATTATTTCGGTAGATCAGAGTTCTTAAACTGTTTACCATGGAGAACGAATGTGGATGTCATGAACCTATCCATAGGTTTCTGAGTTGTTCGTTGAATTGCCGATGATCATTACGCTGATCATCATTGTACCTTTGCTGAATTTTTGGGGAAGTGTGATGCTTATCTGCCCCATTGTTGTCAATCTGAATGACACAAATCACTTGTTCTTCATTTCGACTGAAATCGTTCTTTTGCTCAGATTATTTTGGCGATATGGCGTTGATGATATCCCTGCGTTTGCTCTGCTTTGAAGAAATGTAAAATGCTGACGAGTTGGGCAAAATCACTCAGAGATTGATGCTCTTGTATATGAAACTTACGGGGTTGAAGGTGTATAGCATATGCTTTAAGAAGCTAGAAAAATAGTTATGGAGCCGGGTTCACAGAAAAAATATCCCCTCGATGCAAAAGACTACAAGTTATATGAGGAAATTGGAGATGGTGTCAGTGCGACTGTGCACAGAGCGTTGTGCATACCGCTTAATGAGGTAGTTGCTATCAAGGTTCTTGATCTGGAAAAGTGCAACAACGATCTGGTAGGCACTCTAGCTCATTCTTTTTATGAAACATATGAATTAACGGCTTGCCTATTCCCAGTTTCACTTTATCTCTACTTTTCTAGAAGACAAAATTTTAGTTCTCTCTCCTTTTTTTCCTCTTTCATGCTTCAGTGCTTGTGAATCCAATTATACTTAAACTGCTTAACTTTTTTCGAAAGCCTAGAACACCTGATGAATTTGTCAGATTGCAGTTGCATGTTTCGACTTAATAACTTCTTTTTGTTTATTAAAGTTTCACGAGCTTAAGCTAGATGTAAAGAGTCAATGCTGTTGTAATTTGTGAACACCATGGAATTCTTTTCTCTGTTAATCTGGATGAATAGGAACTGAATTGCTTGTAGGATGGGATCCGGAGAGAGGTGCAAACAATGAGTCTGATCAACCATCCAAATTTGTTACAAGCTAATTGTTCATTTACCGCTGGGCACCATCTGTGGGTTGTCATGCCTTACATGGCTGGAGGATCCTGTCTCCATATAATAAAGTCTTCTTATCCAGATGGATTTGAGGAACCTGTTATCGCTACTCTACTCCGTGAGACTTTGAAAGCTCTTGTATATCTGCATGCTCATGGGCATATCCATAGGGATGTGAAGGTATGGTTACATTATTTCCCTTTATTATAATACTTTCCTATATTTTTGGATAGGTCGTTTGGGTTTATTGCCCTCCTCTATTGAGTGGTATGGATGTGTTATCATTTTCTATCAATACATATGACTTCCTTTGCAGGCTGGAAACATTTTATTAGATTCCAATGGTGCCGTTAAGTTAGCAGACTTTGGAGTATCTGCTTGTATGTTTGATACAGGAGATAGACAACGTTCCAGAAATACGTTCGTTGGGACTCCATGCTGGTACTCTTTTCAACTTCAGTAATGCCATGTTCTGTGTGGGTGTGCGCGGATACGTCTTAGACAGAATTTCTGATTCATGCTTGTTTCTGCACAGGATGGCTCCTGAAGTCATGCAGCAACTACATGGATATGATTTTAAGTAAGTCAATAGTACTCTGTAAATACTAAAGTCCACATTTATCCTAAAACAGTAATATGTTGATTCTGTCTAAGATTCTAAAGTCCGCATTTACTCTGTCTAATACATTTCCCTGTCACAGAGCAGATGTATGGTCATTTGGAATAACCGCACTTGAACTGGCACATGGTCATGCCCCATTTTCCAAGTATCCGCCAATGAAAGTAAGCTATGATGCTGCTGTTTGATTTGTATTTTATCTTCACTACTCTCTGGTACTCAGTTTGTGTGTTTTTCTTTTTCTGCTAATCATCACCGGTAGGTTTTGCTGATGACCTTACAAAATGCACCTCCTGGACTTGACTACGAGAGAGACAAAAGATTCTCAAAAGTGCGTGAATGGTCACAATTTGTTTGTATCATTCTAGCTTCTTGTGTTTTCTTTTCACCTGAATTGTTGCTGTGACTTACTAGGCCTTCAAGGAAATGGTGGGTACATGTCTAGTGAAGGACCCAAAGAAGCGTCCAACTTCAGAAAAGCTTTTAAAGCACCCTTTCTTTAAACATGCTCGTCCACCTGATTACCTTGTTCGAACAATTCTAAATGGTCTTCCTCCATTAGGTGAAAGATATAGAACGATAAAGGTCTCTGGCCCATCCTTTAAATTTATTTTTTCTCCTGCTTGGAAGGAAATTGCTGGAAAAAACTTGATTAATGTGTGAATTCTTTCTTACAGTCAAAAGAAGCTGATCTTCTAATGCAAAACAAATCTGAATACGAAGCGCACTTATCACAGGTAAGGATTACGAAACAAAAATTTCTCGCCTTAAGTTTGACAATATTCTGCAAAATGTCTTTTTAGCTGCTAATTTTTCTCATGAGAAATTTGGTAATCGTATTTGGCTGTTTGTTTGAATTGTTTTTACATCTGTACTCAGACTTTCAGTTTTTTTACAGCAAGAATACATAAGGGGAATAAGCGCTTGGAATTTTAATCTTGAGGACCTAAAGAATCAGGCTGCCCTCGTAAGTTTGCACCTTTCTTGTTTTGATAATCATACAAGACAGGGGACTAATTTTGCTGGCCTTGTAGATTTCAGATGACGATAGTTCACATGCTGAAGAGCCCGATTTCAACAGAAAGCAATGTGAACGACATGATGAATCTCCTCTTTCCCCTGAAAGGGCTAGCAGCTCAGCAACAGCTCCCAGTCAGGATGTATAATTTCAAATGATTCTCTACTCTGAACAGAGAGCTTTTGGGAATTGAAATATAGTTTTTTGTAAGTTTGATCTTCATCTGCATGATGTCATCTCAGCGTGTCTTTCTTTGTCTTCTTCTTTTCAGGACGAACTGAACGACATTAATGATTTAGAGAGTTCTTTTGCCTCATTTCCAATCAAGCCTCTTCAAGCACTCAAGTACATCTTATTCTCTAAGTTTATATTATCTAGCTCCTATAGATTGATAGATCTGGATACTATCTAGTCATATTGTAATGACACTGGCACACATGAAAGTTTCATTAAGTAGTATAGCAGTCTGATAAATATGGTCCATTGGTATTCCTTCTGTTCTGTATTGCAACTACTATGTCACAATATATTGAACGAAGACTTGAGCTTTTTCTCTACCTGTTCTATGATGCAGAGGCTGCTTTGATATCAGCGAGGATGAGGATAATGCAACTACTCCTGATTGGAAAGACGCAAACCTAATGAGTTCTGGACAGCAGCTTTTAACAAAGGCTTCTATTGGTTCTCTTGCCCACATCACGAAAGAAGAGGACACTGCAGCACAAAACTCTTCTTTACCACGTCATGTCATTTCTGAACAGAAAAAATATTTGAGCGGTTCGATTATACCAGAAAGTACTTACTCTCCAAAAAGAAGCACTTCTGATGCTGACAAGTTAGAATTCTCAAAACTTAAATTTTAGTGTTTATACCTATTCTGACATGCTTCATTGACTTTGAAGCTCTTATTATATACTTGAATGATGAGTTAATTTCAAAGACCGCTTGACTTATTTCTGCAGGGAGATCCAACAGCGTAGGAGCTACAGTGGATCATTGTATCGCACCAAGAAAGACAGCGGTAATTAACCTTACATTCACTCATTAGTATACATGTAATTCGTGTAAAGTATTCAAGTCAACAACGGTTTATGCAGTGGACGAGATGTCAGAAGCCCCACATGTGGAGCACAAGGGACGGTTTAAGGTCACATCAGCAGATCTGAGTCCCAAGGTATAACAAGTACTTAATTTGTCTATAAACTTGAAATGCTTACGTTGAAACTATTAAGGTCTTTTAAACAAACTGGTACAACATGAAAGAGCAATGTGCGGAATACTTAATTTGTCTTTATGAAAACTGAAGATGTGTTCTGAATTTGGTACAATTTAGGGATCTACAAACTCTACACTTACACCGTTTACCGGTGGTTCAAGTAGTCCGAGCTCGCGCAGTGCTACGACCACCTCAATCCTCCCATCAATTCAGTCGATTTTGCAGCAAAACACCATGCAACGGGTAAAATTTTAAAACCACATGGAATATTACTTTTACAGTTAGTTAAATAATACTCTTCTCTTGGCAGGAAGAGATTTTGAGACTAATCAAATACGTGGAGCAAACCTCTGGTAATATAATCCTCTTAGTCTATAGATTGATTTTCTCTAGGATCTTATATTTCCTCTTTGTTGAAGAATTCGACGTACAAATGTTCTGAGTCTGTTTTTGTCCCATTTCACAGGCAAGCAACCTGGATCACCGGATACAAGTGTTGATGAGCTATTGCAGGTAAAAGAAGAAGAGACAAAGAAAACGTTTCAAATTTCTCGTAAAATCAAATCGTATTTCATATCCACTCTTCAAATATTCATTAATCCTGAATTATAATATCATTGTTATGTAGATGCCTCCTGCAACACCGCGTGAGAGAGAACTTCAATCCCAAGTCATGCTACTACAACAAAGGTACATGTATATACATGATACATCTCACCAAAAGACCATGATCATGAAACTAAATATGAAATGCTTCAAAGCGATTCTATGTCCGAACCAACATGACCAAAACTAAAATTCGTCTTTGCTAATACTTTACATCAGCATTGAATTTACTTGTTTCCTTCTCATATATGATGTTAAAAGCTTCTGGAGCCTAACAGAAGAACTGAAGAAACAGAAGCAGAGAAATGGGCAGGTTTGTCTTCTCTAACATTGAAATATATAATGTAGAGAGCAATGAGTTAGCTTCATTCCCTATCATTTGATTTTGAGATAGAATCTCACACATTTACACACTACTGAATTAAACTTAAGTTGATTTATAGATACAACTCTATAGACCTCAACATTTCGCTTGCGGTAAATGGAAATTGTTTTCTGGTTGTCTGCAGTTGGAGAATCAGTTAAACGCATTAACACAGAGAAAGGATTGAGTCACAATCCCTACATTCGAGTCTAAGCTCGGGGATGAAACTGGGGATCTCGAGTAAAAACCCCTACATTCCCTTTCACGACAAAGAAGAAAAAGAAATTTGTGTGTTTATACTATATATTATATATTTGTTGGGTGTAATTTATTTGACAGGCTTGTATTGTTCTGTGAAAGCTACGACAATGTTTGTCTTCGTTTTGTCCTTTAGGCCACCTATGTGTGTGGTTTACAAAGTGCTACATTACAGTGTTTGTATTACTATTATTTATGCTTGTGTGTTAAGGGAATGTATTCGTGTTTGGGAAAAAGAAAAGTTTTGACATAATCAACATAAGTTTTTTTAATCCCAAAACAAGGTTTTTAAACCGTTCAACTTTATATACTCCCTATTAGAAAATATGGATAATTATCCATAATAAAATATTTTTTTATTATATTGTTTTTTTTTTTAACTGACATATTCTCATTTATCTTCCTTTCACTGTAAACAGGGAGTCTTGTTCACTTTGTAAGCACAACACACAACATAGTAATAAGAAAGAAAAGAACAAACATTTGTTTCTCTATCTCTTTCAACGTCTTCTCTCTCTCACTATTAACAAACACAATATAATCTAACTAATTAAAAAGTGGTTGTTTTGTGATCTAAGCTATGCCACATCAGCTTTAAAGTAGAGTCCTCCTCTTTGGCCACCTCAGCATTGAATACCAGCCTGTTTAGGCACAAAACAACCTGCTGTTTGAGGGTCTCCGACAGTTCGTCACCAAACGACTTGCCGTTTTAAATCACATTCCAATCTAAATTTAAGAAAACAAATTAAGCCTTCCCTTTCATTCGTCAGGCCCATTACGTGCACCATGAACCAGGCCCAAACCAAGAGAGATGTTGGTCATCGTCTCTAACCTCTGAACACACGATCTTCTTCCTCTCGTCGCCCTAATTCCCCAGTCGTTACTCCCTCCACCTCCGGTCCTTAACTACGCTTCAATTCGGCCCCTTCAATACACGTTCTTCAATTCCCCTCATTCAAATCGGCATTAACGAGCAGGCCCTTCAACTCCTCCCCCTACCAACATCGCGATGAACTATATAAACACAGAGCTTCAATCGCAAATCAACCCTACACCCAAATCGGCAACTTCAGGTCCCTGTGTAAGCTCCAAACCGACGCCATGGCCAACTTCAGGTCCCTGACGTTTTCGGTTCATGCGACGCTTTCACAGTTTCTCCGTCATCGTCGTCACGATCGTGGCTCTCGAAAGTTTTCACCTTTCGATCGAAAAAGCAGTCGACGAACACTACTTGCTACATCGAAGATTTGATCGCTTCCGAATCCGATCATCAACAATATCGAGCTAGACAAAGATATTACAGAGGAATTTCGCTGGCGAGAGATACGGCGGCGACCGATGAATCAGTCGAGGAATCACCTAGAGACAGAGAAGAACACAGACGATGGGAACTCCGGGAAGGAGAAAGATGGCGGCGATTGGTTTAGGAAAGACCTTTTGCTTGAGTCCTTTAGTAAGAACTAAGGAACGTCTGGATCTCGCTCATTGCTCCCTCGATAACCGCCAGGGCGAGATCCCAGTTGTGGGTATCCATCAATGAATCGAGAGAGCTCGAAATCTTAGCGAAATGAGTCCGAGAAACGGCGCAAAGAGCAGCCCTCGACTCGGCCACGGCCTCCACAATCCCACGGCTCGATGAGATTTCTTTGCGCTGCATCCGACGCTGCAGACGACGCAACTCCGAGGCTTTGGTCGTCCTATTCGTCTTCTCCTTAAGCAATGAGCTCGCCGTCTTCCCCAGATGTCTCTCGAGTTCGCCAACCCGAGTCTCTAATCGAGACACCTCAAGTGAATGGGCCTCCTCAATACCCTCCAATTTCTTCTCAAACCGCGACGACTGGTCCTTCGACTCAGCAAGCTCTTTCTTAAGACGCTTGACCTCCGAACCGCAGTCATTAATCATCCTGTCAATCAAAGATATGAACTGCGCGAAAAAGAAAGTAAGACAAAAGAAAGAAGAAAGAATCTGACGCAATGAGAAAAGAGCCACGGAACGAACCTTGGCACGATGCTGCGACCGCACGCTCAGACCAGAAGATCCTGAGGGTGAAGGTCCGACCTCGACCCCTCTGACGCACCTCTTCTTCCTAGCCATCTCCGTACAGGCACAAGCCCTCTTGCGCCCCTCCAAAGCAACAGCAGGGGTGGCGCCAGAAGCACGAAGGCCTAGGACTATCTCTCGCCTAACCGGGGAGGAGGCATCGACTCATGCCCCTGCTCTGAATCACTAATGGGAACAGGAGTTGTCGAAGAGCCCGTCGGGTGGATCATCCCATCTTCCGGAACGATCGGAGAAGGAGGTGGCGGCACGAATTCAGGAATTGGTGACGCAGCCGAGATCGAAGAACCTGCCGGGGGAATAACGACAACGTTCCCCACCTCGACCTCTTGATGTACATACAATTTCATGCATATTTTAGTGTGTCTTAGCTTAGTTTT
>OVAN01007658.1:0-19330 GCA_900406275.1 Anastatica hierochuntica | reverse complement strand
ATATATATATATATATATATATATATATATATTTCCTTTGCAAGAGATGTAGACCGGACTGAGTACGGTGAACCTCAATGCCCAAGAAGTAAGAGAGATGGTCAAGATCTTTTATCGAGAATCTGTTTGAGAACATAGTGATTATCGATTCCAGAAGAGTGTCATCATTACCCGTTATGATGATATCATCAACGTAGATGAGGATATATATGATCGAGGAGTCGTGACGGAGGATGAACAATGATGTGTCGGCTATGGAGTTCGTGAAGCCGATCTGTAGCAAGTATCGCTTGAGCTCAAGGTACCAAGCGTGTGGCGCTTACTTAAGGTCGTATAATGCTTTCCGTAGTTTACAGACATAGTGTGGTCGGTCGGGATCAACGAAGCCTTGAGGTTGTGGCATGTAGACATCCTCTGTTAGTGTACCTTGCAAAAAAACTTTGTTAACATCTAACTGGCGGATTTTCCAGTCTTTAGTGTATCGAGCAAGATTCGGATGGTGGTGGATTTAATCACAGGACTAAATGTCTTTGGGTAATCGATCCCCGGTTGTTGGTGATAGCCCTTCGCCATGAGCCGTGCTTTATACCTGTCAAGAGAGCCATAAGCCTTGTATTTAATAGTAAAGATCCACTTATTGTCGACCAGGTTCTGATCAGGTGATGGGGGAACAAGATCCCAGCTGCAATGTTGAACTTGAAAGTTGAATTTCGTCGACATTGCGTTTCGCCACTTCTCATCTTTTAGCGCTTCGGTTACGGTCCTTGATTTCGATGTCAAGCTGGATGTTGCAACGGTCAGGGCTGTGCATTTGTTGTTTGGTTTCCGGATGTCGTGTTTGGCTCGTGTCGTCATCTAATGGCGGTTTTGAGATGGTGGTAATGGTAGTTGAGGTTGAGATGTTGTAGGAGGGAGACAATGATGTTGTGTTTGGGAAACGGTAGCGTTTTGATTATTTGAGAGAGAGTGGGCCTGAAGAGAGTTATTTGGGCTTGGAGTTGGGTTATTATTGATGGTGGGTTGAGATGTATTAACGACATAACTTGGTGGAGTGGGATTGACGACATCATTTTGTGGTTGAGGATCAGTCATCGGAGAACAGTTTCCTGTCGTCGATGGTGGAGGCGAAGGAGTAGAATCCAAGGGCAGCGGTGGCGGTGTAGCTCCGAGTGGCACAGCAGGTGGAGGTAGGAGTGAATGAGGAGGAGTATTGGGGTTGAATTGGTCAGGTGGTGTTGTCGGCGTGGGTTTGGTCATTGTGGCGAAGGGGAAGGTGGTTTCGTCAAAGCGAACATGGCGTGAGGTGTAGATACGGTCGATTTCAGGGTCTAAGCACATGTAGGCACTTTGGATAAGTGAATACCCGAGGAAAACACACGGTTTTGATTTGGGTTCAAGTTTGTTGGTGGTATATGGTTTAAGCCATGGATAGCAAAGGCTTCCAAAGACTTTGAGTTTGGTGTAGTTGGGGTCGGTTTTGAACAGGAGTTGGAATGGAGATTTCATGGATAAGGTGGATGTAGGCATTCGTTTTATGAGGTAAGTGGCAGTGGAGAGAGCATAGGGCCAATAGTCTTTGGGCATGGATGCGCGACTCATGAGGGCAAGTCTCGTCTCGACTATGTGTCTATGGCACCGTTCTACAAGTCCATTATGTTCTGGAGTGTGGGATGGGGTAGTTAGATGGGTTATTCCATGAGAAGACAGAAAGGTTTTTAGAGCTACAAATTCGCCACCGTTGTCGAAAAACAAGGTTCCAATGCGTGTCTGGAATCTGTTTTCGACTAAGGCTTTGAAGGGTATGAATATATCTTTGACTTGGGATTTGAATTGAAGGGGATATATCCAAGAATAACGCCTATAGTGATCAATAATAAGAAGGTAGTATTTGTGGTTTTCTCGAGAGGGTACAGGTGAGGTCCAAACATCGGTGAAAAGAATTTCAAGTGGGCCAAAGCAGAGGAAACATGTAATGCAAATTGTGAAATAATAGACTTTAAGATAGGTAAGGACGGGTGGTTGAGATGAGAATGCCAATCGGAGAGAGATCCTTTGGATGTGGTGGTGGTGATGTGGGTTGTTGGATAGGGTGTATAGGCTGGCCACTCATAAAGCTCGCCTATAGTATGACCTTGGAGTAACCGGGCCCCCGAATTGAGATCCTTCACTTGAAAATGGCGAGGAAAGAATTCTACTGAGACCATATTATGATTGCATAGGCGATAAACCGAAAGCAAATTTTTCTGTATGGCTGGAACATAAAGAATATTATGTAAAGAGAGAGGTTTTGAGGAAGTGGTTAAGGAAGTAAAACTTGTTTGTGTGATGGGAATGCTTGAACAGTTACCAAGGACCACTTCTTCACCGCCATTATAGGGTTGATGGAGTGCAAGATTGTTCAAATCAGAGGTGATGTGATGCGTTGCGCCGGAGTCGACAATCCAAGGGCTGGGAGGCAAAACTTGTGGATTAGTGCTCATTGTGAGATTCGCACGAGGAGTCCATGATGGTGGCGGATACGGTGGTGTGGGCAAGATTGGAGCCGATGTGTTAGAAGCCATGGCTTGAAGCTGCAGGCATCGCTGCGCCGAATGGCCTTGAACTTGGCAGAGTTGGCATCTTCCAAGGTAAGGGTGAGGCTCTCTCTGTCCGTTGTGCTTTGGATACAAGTGATGTGGACTTTGTGTCTGACGAGAGTTGAACTTGTTGTTGTTTTGATTGTTGTTATGGTGAAACTTGTTGGTGACATAATTCGTAGAGACAAGGAAGTTGGTGGTTGGAGCAGAGGAAAGGATTTTGGCCTCGTGATTGCGGAGTTTCTCATGGAGCTCCATGATAGTTGGCGGTACTTCTTTGCCTTCGGTTTGGTCAACTACTGGCTTGTATTCTTCTGGTAAGTCTTCAAGGATTTGTTCGATTTGGTCTTCATGATCCACAATCTTTCCAAGGAGGGCTAACTGATCAAATCTGGTAACCATTCCTTGGATGTAATCATCAATAGTTCGGGTACCCTTGGTCCATTGTTTGAGCTGCAGTTTCAATTGCTTGATGTGGTCGCGGCTTGGTGTAGCGTAGAGGGCTGAAAGTTTGCTCCAGACTTGTGTCGTCGTGGTAGCTTGAGATAAGAGAGGTTGAATGGATGCGGTAATAGCTCCAATGATCCCACTGTATATGATACGGTCTTGTCTCTTCCACAATAAGTATTTTGGATTGGACACATCGATGTCATTGGCGGTGATGATCGGATCTGAGATCTTCACATATTCATCAAGAAATTTGGCTAGATCGTAACCATCGAGAAGAGCGTGGATTTATCTACTCCACATAATGTAGTTGGAAGTAGTGAGACGTGTTACATTGTTCATGTTGACGTTTAGGTGATTGGTAGAGTTGATGGGGAGAGATTCGGGTGTGATTACGTTGACAGAGGTGGCAGAGGTGTTGTTGTTGGCAGCAATGGTGTTTTTTGAAAAACATAGAAGAAGAGGTGTTAAGCAGAGGTGGAGCGGCAAAGAGACAAGAGAAAAAGAAAATGAGAAAAAAAAAGAGAAAAGGTTAGAGTAGGAGTCGTGAGGCTCTAGATACCATGTAATAATATGAATTGTGATGATCTTATTGACTATGTTAGATACAACATATATACTACAGACTATACACTAGGTTTGAGAGATTTACACATAAGATCTTTACATAAATAGATTCCTTAATACACGATAGCCCAAGGTCTGATCGTCCGATGGGTTATAAGGAAAATGTAGGATAGGAAGGTGACTAATTTGTATTCATAGAAACAAAAATTTGAGGCTAAACCAAAACTAATACAAGTTGTTATTGGGCTGGACATATAAGTATATACATATATTGTATATTATAATTATGATTTAATAAGTTAGATTATTAATGGGCCTTAAATATTAATAATGGCCCATTTAAGAATTAGCGCGAATCTCTTCCCCCAACCCCCGCGTAAACCCTAATTTGCGAGATCAGAGCAGGAAGCAGAAAGATTCGTTTCATCTCAATCTTCTTCGTCTTTGTCTCTCTCTCTCTCTTCGTTCCCTAACTCCATGGCTGTAAGTTTCCATCTCTTTACATCTTCTAATTGCTAATACGAACTTCGATTTTTTTCATGGAACTCAAATGTGTTATTGCGAAAGCTGCAAAATTTTGGAAGTTTCTGAGCTGAATCAGGACTGTTAGATTACGAAAATAGTTAGCGTTTTCATGGTTTATGTGAAGCCTTTGTTTGTAAATTGATCCAATACTAGAAGTTTTTGAACTCTTGCCATTGTAATAGACGCAATTAAGAGGATTTTACTAAACGAATTTCATTCGATTTTATCTCGCATTCTTATTTGAGGTTGGGATGAGAAGAAATGTGGTTTATCTTCATAATTTTCTGATTACAGTCATACATATTTATTTTTATGTGATGAACAATGTTGAAGACCATACCAGTAAACCCGAAACCATTCTTGAACAACCTGACCGGCAAAACGGTTATCGTAAAGCTCAAATGGGGAATGGAATACAAAGGTATCATTTTTTTTCAGTTATGTGGTTAAACTATGGAGCTTGATAATCCATAGCTTATATAGTTTCCTTCCTTGTATCTGTATTTTGTAGGTTTCCTCGCCTCTGTTGACTCCTACATGAACTTGCAAGTACGCTAAGATCGATTATTACTAACCGTTTAGCTATGTAAATGAAAATCTTGATATACTACTGTAGACAAATCATTCTTTTTCGGTTGTAACCGTTGAGGTATGCCATACTGTTTTGCAGCTAGGAAACACCGAGGAGTACATCGATGGACAACTGACGGGAAACCTTGGAGAGATCTTGATCAGGTAATATTTACCTCATTGCCTTTCCGCATTCTACAGAATATGTTGTGCAGTGAAGTGTAACTAGTTGATAAAATTTGAGAATCGGACTTAAGCTATTAACTAGACAAGCATTCGTGTGATTGTTATCTCTGTTCTGTAGATTCGTTGCTTTGAAACTTTTGGATCTCTGGTTTAGTTTACTTTTACTGGCTTTTTTCACACAGATGCAACAACGTTTTGTATATCCGAGGTGTGCCTGAAGATGAAGAGCTCAACGACGCCGATCAAGACTAGACCGTACCGAGGATTAAGAAAATCGGCTATCTAGATGGAATCTTACTGTATTAACCAAATTTGTGTGATGATTCTAGCTTTTGCTGTTCTTGAATCTATCGAGTTTGTTGATACCTTTAAAAGAATTGCAAGCCGTTGTTTTCATGAGAAACTGAAACTTCCTGCCGTTTTTGTGTCACGTGAACAGAAAGCTTGTCGTTTTCAAGCCATCTTTATTAGGCCTCAATTTATGGCCCATTTGTTTTCTTTTCTCATTTTCCAGTCGACTGATTATTTGAAAAAATCTAATGGGCTTTCGGGTTTTGGAATAATAGGTTTAAGCCCGTTCGAGCTTTTAGATAAAAAAAAATTCGATTCACATTCGGGTTTTGTTCGGATTTTTGTGAGTTGGGTTTGGATTTGGGTACTTGTTTAAATTATCTGAAAATTTTCACCTAATATGAACGTGAAATTGAGTAGTTCTAGATATTTATTTTAGGTATTTATTCAGATTTTCAAATATTTTTGGATATTTATTTGCATTTAGATTTAAATTTGATTGGAATTTTTCGAGTTTCCAGGTTTTTCAGTTTTTTAGGGTAATATTCGAGTTCGGATAATACCCAATATCCAAAAACCATGAAACAAATCCGTTCAGAAATTTGTGTATGGTTTGGTTCGGTTCTTTATCGTTTTTCAGTTCGGATCTGGTTTCCGGATTTGGTTTTTTTGTCACTCCTCATATAAATAATATTTTAAGCTTTGAAGTTTGAACTCAAATTTGTTTTGTTTTTCACTATACCAAATTGTCTGTTGAATAAATTACATGTGAACATTTTAGTTTAATATTCCACAAGTCAACATCCTTTAATTTATTTATTTTGCTCCGCTGTGATATTGACAAACATGTGAAATACTGAAATCAATTATACTGTGACATCATTTACACATGCATCACCAACTATGGCCACTTGACTTTTTAAATTTATGTAATATCATCTCTATAGAGTAATAAATTCAACATTTTTTAATTCCCTTTTGTCCCCGAATAATAAATACTATTCATAGAACTTTCATATAGATGAAAAGCATACCAACTAGATTGACAAAATATGATCCATAGCTAAATTATCTTAGTAGGAATGCAACACAATTTTATGGAGTCGAACTCCGATAGAAATGACTAGATAGATAAGATTATTAACTATTTGACTAAAAACGATTTCCGATAAACCATTATTAGTATGTTAAGAACGTGCCACTAATACCTATCAACATACCACCTATAGTTAAATCAATTGTCCACGAGCTTTCATTTATTTATACGACCATATTCTCTTAATTATATTTTTAGTAAAAGAATACTAATTTTAATACAATGTTAAATTCAATATCATTGATCTAGAAAGTTAGGATAGTAAGTCCTTTTCTTTTCTCCTTCTATTTCTCCTCGGTTGTGATTGGTAATCTATTAGAGTAAAAATGCTAAAATAAAGTAGAATAAAATAGTGAATTTTATTCCTCAAGTTTGGGGTCTCTCGGAGCGAGTTTCGGGCAAAAAATTGGGACGTGATACATTTAGCTTTCGTTTCCAGACTGAGGAAGATCTTTCGAGTGTCTTGAGAAATGCTCTCTACCACTTTAAGCATTGGATGCTTGTGGTTCAGAGGTGGGAACCCATTATCTCTGAGTCGTTCCCATCTCTCATTCCATTTTGGATTCAAGTCCAAGTTCGTAAGTTGCCTTTCCACTACTACAAGGTTGACATCTTGAGGACAATCGCTAATGATATTGGTGATTATATAGCCTCTGAACCCGAAGAAGGTCGTGTTTGGGTAGCAATAAACGGTTTAAAATCGTTGATCATGAAGAAGGCTTTCACGTTTCCAACTCGTGAGGTGATTACACTTGAGTTTGAGTATGAACGTTTGGAGAAACATTGCTTTTCTTGTTTCTCTTTGTTGCACGAGCAGAAGCAATGTCCGACTTTCAAGAACACTGAGCGAGACGGTCTTGGTACGAGTCAGGCTAACACTTTACTCAAGCTTGGGTCGTCTAAGGCTCGACGTGATGAGCATATTCGGTCTCGTTCTTATAACCAGCGGCGGGAAGGTCATTCTCGTGCCTAAGATCATGCCCAACGGCGTGATGATCTAGCTCGCGGTAGCTCCTACGTGCATCGTCATTCTCCTGTGAGGCGTGTGCAGGGTACTATCACTTCTCTGCCTCGTTCCCAGCGTGGATATACCTCACGTCGCCAAGTACATTATAGCCCACCTCACGATAGACCTGCTAGGTCTCGTTCTCCTGCAACTGAGAGATATGACAGGCATTCTTCTCGCCACCAAGATGTGTTACCGTCTTCTGTACAGAAGTATGTACCTCATCATGAGGATCGTTATAGGCCTCTTGGAGCTTGGCACTTTTCCCAAGATTCATTGCCGAGATCTAGTGGCTCTCGTCGGGAGAAGCGCGATGCTAATCATTTGGGTACTAACAAAGAGGAAGTACTCTTCGCACTGGCTCAGAGAGGTTCCAGCTTTGAGAAGCTGCTTGCCAACCCCATCCAGGACCCGCCAGATCAGGATGAGGGTTCTACTACGTGTAGATCTCGGCGGCCAACTCTGGAACGTGTTTCGTTTCCTGATTCTATCGAACGTGTGTCCGCTTTGGCTCGAATTTCTCCTACATAGCCGATGATTGATAGGCGATTGGAATCAGGGCGAAAAGTGCAAACTAATCTGCAAGTTTCATCGTCTAATTTTCATGATGTCCGTATCCAAGTGGCAGGTGAGATTCCGGAGGCTTCTAATCTGCGTGTGGTTAGACGGAAAGTTCGTACTGAAGTATCTTCTGAACCACCAGCACGTGAACATCCCTCCTGGTAGAATCCCGATGTAGATATCCAATTCCAGGTTGGGACCTCCACTGTGGCTGCGCCAAAGACTCGTAAGGCTCCATGCCCACGAGCTTCTAAGGCTTCTAAGGGACCTAAGGCTCCTAAAGCTCCTAAGGCGCCAAAGGTGACAAAGCCTACTACTCCACAGAAAGCGACCAAGGCTCAACCCTCGGTTCCGGCTAAGAAGCGAGGGGATATCCGTGGACAGCCCCTGCTGCGCAAAAAGAGTGTTCTATAACCCTCTCCCTCTGCTCCTATGTTACCTCGTACTGAGGATTCTTCTCTGGTGTCTGTAGGCTCTAAAGTACGGAAGTCCTTGTCATTTGATCAATCTTGTAAGGGTTTGGTGGTTTCCCAGAAACCATCCATGTTCCAATGATTACGACAAGTTGGAACTATCAAGGGCTCAAAAACTCCCTCACAGTTCGACGCCTAAGGGATTTGAGGTTAAAACTCTTCTCGGACATCATATTTCTGATGGAGACAAAGAACCAGGATTCTTTTTTTTCAAGTTTTTCAATGGATGGGTTATTCTAATAAATTCACTATCACGTCTGTGGGACTAAGTGGAGGACTTGCTTTGTTTTAGTGCGATGATACTAATTTAGAGATTTTATCTTATTCTCCGCATTTTATTGATACTTTGATCTCGTATCGTAACACAACCTTCCACATTACTTTTGTCTACTGTGCCCCAGTACGCCAGAATCGTCCTGATGTTTTGAATTCCATCTCCCAATTAGGGTCGACTAGAGATACTGCCTGGATGCTTACTGGGGACTTTAATGACATTTTGCTTCAATCAGAGAAGCGTGGAGGCCCTCCTCGCTGGGAGGGCTCCTTTTCCAATTTCTAAAATTTTGTTTCGGTTAATGGGCTATGGAATGTTAAACATTCCGGTAATTTTCTCTCCTGGCGTGGCATGCGCTATGTTCATTTAGTGCATGCTCGTCTGGATCGCTCTATGGCCAATAATGCCTGGGTGGAATTGTTTCCCTCAGGCCGCTGTGAATACCTTCGATTCGAGGGCTCTGATCATCAACCTCTAGTAACTTTCTTGGATGACTCCAAGGTAAAGCATCATAAATTATTTCGTTTTGATCGCCGATTACGTGAAAGAGATGAGATTTTTGAATTGGTTTCTGAAATTTGGCTTCGTGAAGGTCAGACTTCCGTTTCGGCCAAGTTGGGGAAATGTCGTTCTGCATTAGTCCAGTGGTCCAAGACTCAACAACTTAATAGTGCTAAAGTGATTGATGAAGCGTGCTCCAAGCTTAATGCCCTATTGTCTAGTCCCTCAGTGGATCACCTAGAGGTGCAGAATATCACCTCTATTCTAGCTGCTGCTTATAGGGAGGAGGAGAAATTTTGGAAGGAGCGAAGTCGTGTTCTCTGGTTGCAACATAGGGATCGAAATTCTGGACTCTTCCATACCGCCACGCGCAATAGGAGATCAATTAACCGTATATCGGTGATTGAAGATGAGGCTGGGATAGTACATTTTAAAGAACCAGAGATTGTGACTTCGATTTGCTCCTACTTTAACAATATTTTCTCCTCTAATGGAGCGGTTGATTTCTCTGTTGTTACTCAGACTTCTCTTCCGCTGGTTTTGGATTCTGATAACAATATGTTGACAGCTATTCCTTCAGCTGAGGAGGTTAAGAAGGTTGCCTTCTCTATCAATGCGAAATAAGCACCTGGTCCGGATGGTTTTTTGGCAGGCTTTTACCATTCTTTTTGGTCGGCAGTGGGCCCGGATGTCACTAAGGAGGTGACAGAGTTCTTTGTCTTTGGGTTCTTCCAGAGGGATATGAACTCAACTAATGTCACTCTCCTTCCTAAAATAGCTCACACTCGGAAGGTATCAGATTATCGGCCCATAGTTCTCTGCAGTGTGTTCTACAAAATTATAGCAAAAATATTAACAACTCGAATGCACTCTGTACTCCCATGATTAATTTCTGAAAATCAGTCTACTTTTTTTCCTGGGAGAGCTATCTCTGATAATGTTCTTATAACTCACGAAATTCTACATTGTCTACGTCGCTCCAAAGCCTAAATTCGAGGAGTTATGGCAGTCAAAACTGATATGAGTAAGGCGTATGATAGAATTGAGTGGAATTTCTTACTCCGTGTTTTGGAGAAATCCGGCTTCCATCGGGTATGGATTTCTTGGATTATGGAATGTGTCACCACAGTTTCGTACTCCTTCCTTATTAATGGTTCACCACAGGGGCAGGTGCTTCCATCTAGAGGACTCCGTCAAGGTGACCCTCTGTCTCCTTGCTTATTCATTTTATGCATGGAGATTCTCTCTGGGCTCTGCTGTCAGGCACAAGAGGATGGCAGTTTGCATGGTATTAAGGTCTCCCATTGGAGCTCCCTAATCAATCATCTGCTTTTTGCTGATGATACGATGTTTTTTTGTCGATCTGATTCCTCGAGTGTGGAGGCGTTGAAGAAACTTCTCCAGAGCTACGAGCTGGCTTTTTGCTCACTTACGGAAATGAGCCACGAGAAATTCGCTGAGATAACAATCCAGGCCGAAGAAACTACAAACCACTCTAGGTAGCTGCTGAAAGACGACGACCAAAGGCTAGAAGCTCTACACACCTCCTTACTGAGAACCCGGAAACATCTTATCCTTAGCATCCCGTAGATTCTAAGTAGTAGGAGGAGAGCACCTCACGCTCAACCCATAAACCTCTAAGACCGCACGAACAAAGAAGCACAAAATTCCAGAACGATATTGTTCAAACCCTTTAAGCCACTTCCTACTAATAACCATACTACTACCCAACAAAGGAAACTACTAAAGACCATACTAAATAACCAAAGGCCTATAAGAATCTTTAAAACCAGAGCATATAAACCAGAAGGAAGACAGCCAAATCCATGAGCGACCCACACAATACCTGAGTGATCAAACTCGCCGGAGCCGATAAAAGAGACGACCAGCATCCACCAAGGTTGTTCACACAACCCAAAGAAGACCTTAAGCCGCCGAAAATCTAATCGACCAATCTAACTCCGAAATCGGAACAAGGCCTATTTCCTCCGGAAGAGAGATCAGCGAGAACGGAAATATGAAGAACAGAGACGGATCCGATCCACTGACCACCGCCCCTGACTCAACATCTTCCGACCACCATCTCTTATACCCCCAAAAAAACATAAGGCCAGAGGATAAATGACATCTAGAACCGAGAAGCATACAAGACAAAGCCGAGATATACCACAAACCGACGATGGTTCCGGAGAAAACACCGGCCGTCGGTTTCACTTTTTCAGATTTAGGTTTTCGTCAAGCCCTTCGTCGCCTTAGGAGAGAGAAACTATTTCTTTTTTTAGATGTTTACATTTGGTATTTAGGATTTCTAACCATTTGTATTTGCAATGAATATTTTTATTGGTTGAAAAAAATAGTTAATGTTGTAAATAAAAATATATAAATTTAATTTCTTAATATATGTGCAATAACTTTAAACATTTTTTAAAAGTTAACTATTGAGAACAATTATTAAAGGGTAGTTTATGAGGTGGAGATTGGAGAAAAACACAAAACAAGAAGAAAAAAGTAGTTGAAAGAGGAAAGAAACATGTTGATTATTGTTATTGTGGGATGGAAAAGTTTCTTCTCTCCTCACCTACTTACTTAATTTCGCACGTATTAATGTAACTCTACTCACGTGCCCTACCAACCAAACCATTCTATATAATGCACACCTCTCATTTTTCACTTTTAAAAAATATATTTTTCTCAACTACCAAAAAGCACTTCTGAAACAACTAGAAGGTTTCAACCAAAATGCTTTTGTTTTTCTTCTCTCTTCATCATTAAAAATCCATTTTGACTATTACATCCGAAGAACCACCACCACATATCATCTTT
The DNA here is from genome assembly GCA_900406275.1 of Anastatica hierochuntica. Taxonomy (NCBI): domain Eukaryota; kingdom Viridiplantae; phylum Streptophyta; class Magnoliopsida; order Brassicales; family Brassicaceae; genus Anastatica; species Anastatica hierochuntica. The sequence continues at coordinate 7,434 of OVAN01007658.1, read as the reverse complement.
TTTCTTTACTTCACTGTCGCCCAAATTTATATTCGATGATAATACTATAACTCTTTTCTTTTTGATAACAATAACACTATAATTATATAAGTAACTCAAACTGTGAGTTTAGTTAAGTGAAAGTCAAGTGGTATATTTTGACAAAAATGGTATACTTTGACAAAAATAGCATTCAACTACAGACAATAATCAGCAAGAAATTGCATTGTCCGAATATTCAGATTGTGTAATCTTTGACCACTGGATCAAGAATCACGGAAGGGAGATTATAGTAACGAAGTTGTAGAGATAGTATTTGTTCCAAAAACGTTGCAACTAACATATAATCAAAGCAAAAGATACATTTTTTTACATAGCAAAAGATATATACTTTGTATACATAAACATAATTTGTTTCACAAATAACCCCATCACATCTTATGCATATTTTTTCCCTTCCTTTGAGTGGGGGTTATATATAATAACATTTCAAAAAAAAAAAGAAATTGTCAAAAACATGAGGAAAAAAAAGAAACTAAATTAAAATGGAAGAAAAAAAAGTTCATATTGGAGCTTGCGATCACAAACTTAATGATCATCATGGCATTTTTGTGTCGTATAATAAAGTACACAGTGAAAGTGTGTGGAGGCTTCAACAGTTTTGTTACCATACATCTCTTAGATATCTTCCACTCATTTGCAGATTCTTCACAAAGCTCTCTGCTTTCGTCGAATCCATTGATCCCTGAAAACATAGACAAAGACATAAGTAAAATCATCAATGTCGGTTTGTGATTCGGACAATGGTACTGTGGTCTCATACGAACCTGTTCTTGAGCTATGGTGTGGAGAGTTCTGTGAACGTCTCTTGCCATGCCTTTGGCGTCACCACAAACATATAGATACGCTCCTTTAGAGATCATGTTCCATATATCAGAAGCCTGCATCCGCGGAAAAAATGTCAGCTCGAGAATTTGAAACTGAAAATCTGAGTTTTTTATTAAGTTGAGGAGTTTGACATACCTTGTCCATCATCTTGTGCTGTACATATTCTTTGGTAGGTCCTTCACGAGAGAATGCAACACTTAGCTCTGAGAGTGCACCACTCTCAAGAAATCGCTGTAGCTCTTCCTCGTAGATGAAATCCTGCGAATACGAAAAAGAGTTCAGAGAAATTGAACAAACTTGATGATGATTACTTGAATCTTTTGACATTAAGTGGTTTAGGATCTTTTTTACCATTCTACGGTTTCTGCATCCAAAGAACAAAACTGATGGTCCAAGTTCAACACCAGATTCTACTAACGCGAGTCTTTCTTGAAGGAAGCCTCTGAAAGGAGCCAACCCAGTCCCTGGACCAATCATGATGATCGGTACCTTAGAATCAAGAGGAAGCTTGAAGTTGGATTGCCTAACAAATATCGGCGCTGAGGAACAGTTTTCATTCTTCTCATAAGGAACAGCTCCCTGTGTTTAAAAAAAGCAACCACATTTAACTCCATAGTGTCGGTAAGAGAAATGAGGCAAACAGCACAATGCATTTGGAAGAAGCTGTAAGAATTACGGGTGTTAATACCTTCATCCAAGTCGAACACACTCCCTTATGAATCCTGCCGGTTGGCATCTTCTCATAAACCAGTGCACATGTGACATGAATTCTATTTTCCGCAATCCTATACAAGTAAATTGGACAACGTTTCAACACACTATTGTCTCAAATGAGCAACTTGAAGACAAAAGACCACAACAATGAGAAGGACTCACTTGGGAGATGATGAAATCGAATAGAACCTAGGCTGCAACCTTGGAGCAACTGCAGCGAAGAAGACACCAAATGGTGGCTTGGCTGAAGGAAACTCAGCCATCACCTCGAGTAGACTTCTTTGACTCTCTACTATCCATTTTGAATATTCATCCTGGAGTTGAAAGGTTTACATACTTTTCAGAGAAAATTTTACAAATGGGAAATGAAGAGTATAAGCCAATAAAAAAGCACAGACCTTTCCAGCAGGTGATGCGAGGTGTTTTAATCGCTCTGCTTCAGCTGGATCAGATGCATGAGCAGCCAAAGCAAGTAAAGCGGACTGCAAGAAAACAATTGAATTCAAACCTCTTATGACGACATATGGAACTGATCATAAGCAGTCGAGCGAGAATAGAAAATCAGACAAGACTTGATCAAACCAACCTTCTTAGGAGAACTCAAAAGGCATGAGTATCGTGTAAGCGCTGTTCTCAAGTTGCAAGGTGGGAATGGAGGAGGAAGCGAGCTGCTGATTGGTGTGCCGTCTTCTTTATCAGAGTGAAGGGAGAAATAAGTATCAGGTGATATATCCAGCAACCTAAGCGCTTCTTCTACAGTTTCACTTAAATTATCACAAAGTACACCGACATGATCTCCAGTTTCATACCTGAAAGACAAGATATAAAACATACAATAATGTTAATCTTCAAGAACATTTGCTATAACTCCGTATACATTCTTAAAACAGCAAAACTCACGTCAGTCCACTTCCGGCAATGTCAAATTCCAAATGGGTGCACGAACGGTCAGACTCGGGAGTATGAAGCTCCCTTCTCACAGCAACATTTGCCCTTCAAAGTACCAAAACAAAGAACGGCTTAGATAAACTAATAAGACAAGATTACAACCGAAAAAGAAGAAGTAAAAAAATCCTGCTTGCACACCTGTAAGGATGTTGAGCATCAAACACAACGTGACCATTCCCATTGGTCAAGTTCTTCTCATTCAACACATCTTCAGGGTTGTGAATAGAAACTCTGTATTCTAACACAGCTGCAGTGTATGGTGTAACAGCTGTATCACCTTCTTCCCTCAACAATTTATCCAACTCGGGCCACAATGCTTCTCGCCTACAAGAGATACCAAACCGACCTCAGAAAACGAAAACAGATGTCTAGAAGCAGCAGTATACATAAAAAGAAGGCAATAGAAGAGAGAAACCAAAGTAAAGATCAAGTATATATACCATGCGGTAAAATCATCTTCAATACATTGGTCGTCATCTCCAAGACCAACCTGTACAAGACGCTGTGCACCTGTAACAAAACCACTCATCAAAGTAAGAAAACACTAATACAGACAAATACAAACACATTCAAGACGAGTAATGACATAAAGAGAACAAACAAACCTTGTTCAACAAGGATGTCATCTACAACCTTAGCAACCTGCAACACACAGATGTAAAAAAAACAATTTGAATATTAGCCAACATAACATTAGAAAACCCATTAAAAAAAGAGAAACCATTTTAAAACCTTATTAAAATGTTCATATTGTCTGTTTCCTAAACCAAACACTCCATACTTCATGTTCTTTAGCCATTCTCCTCTGTCATTCCCCTGTCAAAGCACATGTTACACAACTTCAGAAACAAGTAAAACAAAAACAAACATCACATTAAAACTAACTGAGCCAAGAAAAGACTCACCTCTGTGAACCATTTGTAGAATCTGGCTGCATTATCAGTAGGCTCACCATCTCCATAACTACACAAACCAGATTGTAAAACAAGATCAGCCACAAGGAAGACAAGAAGAAGAAGAAAACAAGAAGAGATCAAGCTTAAATAAAAACTAACGTGGCTAAAAAGAAGAAAGCAACTTCCTCTTTCTTCAACTTCTCCTCATACTCATCATCATCAGCAGCATAATCATCCTATTAAGAAACCAAATATCAAATCAATCAAAGATCAAAGTAAAAGTTAATAAACAAAGCATCGAAGTTGATTTGTATACATACCAAATCAACGATTTTGAATCTAGTCTTCTCGTATCTAGCTTTAGCTTCTTCTCCAAGAGCCTATAAAATAAAATTCGCAAGTGAATCAATTAGCATCAATCATCTTCGATTTTGAATCACACAGTTAAGTAGAAGAAGAGAATCTAAACCTTAGCGAAACCTTCGGCAGTTCCGGTTTGAGTTCCGAAGAAGATAGTGACCTTCTTACGGCCATCGTCAACTTCATCTTCACGAGGTTTAATCACTAGAGGTTTAGGCGGTTCGATGGTTTTGGAGTTACCGGAGCTAGATCTTCGCCAGAGGAGCATAACGATGCAGCCGATGAGAACGGCGATTGAAGTGGAGATAATCATGGCGAATTGGCGATTCTCGATGAGCATAGAGCTCAATTCGGCGGCGACGGATTCGTAAGCGGAGGCATTGGCTGGGTCGGAAACAACCACGGGCTCGCCTTTAATGATGGCGGACATGAGATCGAAGGGAGAAGAAGAAGAAGAAGACATGGCGTCTAGGTAAGAAGAAGAAAGAAGGAGTAAGAAGAAGATCTCTCTCTCTGATTTTGGTTAGGTGTGGTGTAGGTGAGAGAGAGAGACTTCTTTGTGAAAGAAAATTAAAATGAAGATGAAGAAGAGATATATATATATATATATGTATAATATATACTACTAATTAATAAAATCTTATTTTTCGCTTTTTGTTATAAATAAATGCTTAAATTTAATTTTTATTATTGTGAATTTGTGATGGACTGGTGAAATGAATAGCCCGCGCTCACCAAACCAAGCCGGTCAAGCCGACCTACCGAGTTTGATTTATAAAATCCTTTTTTTTAGAAAAATTATAAAAAATTATTTAAAAGTGTAATCATCAATTAATATATATTTCTTTTTTTGTGATGTAAAATTATACTATTCAATTAATAAGTATATATAAAATTCATATATTTTCTTTGATGTTCGTTTATTCGCTCCCATCATTTCCCGACTTTGAACGGTTTTTTTTGGGTTGTCATTCACGTTTAATGATAACGGTAGAACGGAATTTTAAACAAAAATAAGTAAAAATATTTTTCTCAGCTAGTAGAAAGCACTTCTGAAACAATTTCAACAAAATGCTTTTGTTTTTCTTCTCTCTTCATCATTGTTAACCATTTTAACAAAATGCTTTTGTTTTTCTTCTCTGTTAGTTGTATGAAACTTAATTGAAACAAAGATTTAGAAACTACAATTGAGAAGTGGAACGGGTATGGTGTGGTTGGTGGCCAATTAGTATTAGTATTAGTATTAGTATTATATTAAGCTTAATGTATTAGCATTCCAACATGAAATATTTTTACAAAAAAATATACATGAAATACGAACCCTTTGAATAATTTTACAATTCATGTTGAAACACGTTGGCACTCGATAGAGTCAATATCCATATTTTCTAATATTATGAAATAGGAACCGTTTGAATAATTTTTTAATTCGGTTCAAATTTGAATTCTGTTTGGATTCATAAAAAGTTATGAAAAGACAAATTATTTTGGTTTAATCCAAAAAAAAATGGATTCGATTTACTTTGGTTATCTTTTATCAAAAGTACACAAATTTATCCAAAATATTAACAAAAAAAGTGAATAATAGTGTAATGCCAAGGTAACTGTTATAAAACTAATTAGAATATAATTTTCTAATTTCGGTTATCTGTTTCATTTTCGATAAAATGTAGATTTTTCGGTTCTACAAAAATAAAAATCATTCAGATATTTATGAGTATTCGATCAGATTCGCATCTTTCTAATTTAATTTGGCTCGGATTCGGTTTTCGGCTAATAAGGGTTCTTTTTCCTTCCCTATAGCTCACCATGACTTCGGTTAAGCCGTTGGTTAGTCAACATGACAGAAACTTGACTCTCTTCATTTCTATATTAGCAAGCACTTATGATTTACGAAATAACATGTACATATACTATAGAGTAATAAGTAATTTATCATTCAAAAAGACAAACCACAAAGGTTTTTGTAGGAAACTTCTATGCAATAACATACACAAGCAAGTTGTTGGATGGTCAAAACCATGTGGAAGTCATTCAATTATTCACCCCAACTATTTTGCTCCAGCTATTTAAGTTTTTACAAAACATATCATTCTGAAAAACGTGAGATGATTAGAAAAACAAAAATGCTTAAAACCGTTATTAAATCATGTATTAAAGACACATTTTCTCGTAATTATCTGGTGTTGCACATCAAATAATATGATTTTTGGTAGTAACGTCTTATACCAAAACTCATGCTAAAAATGCTTAAAACCAAATTTTCCCTTTACGAAAACACATTCCCAGAAGAAATCAAAAAGTGTGAAATTTTAAGATGTGGAGTACACCTATAGTTCTTAATTTATTATTCTAGAAATAGAAATTGCAATTATATGTTACCATTATTGTTGACAGAAAATAAAGAAGTAATACAACTGTTATAAATTTTCTGTTTTTTTTTGTTGCTATCACAAACCTTTTTTAGCTACATTTATTTTTTATAATACAAAGTGGTGGTTAGTGGTCTGTGTTATTTTGGGCCCAACACACAAAGAAAAGAGAGGCTATAAAAAGCCCACGTAGTGAGACTGATTGATGATCAATAAAGTTTTATTGGTAGATAGATAGGAACTATGAATCAAATGAATCTAACATTTTCCACGTGGACATACCTTAACCACTTTATTCATCTATTTTCCACCAAATTTTACATTTTTATTGTACATTTTTAGCAAAATTTATCCTTAACTTGCTCAAATATAAAGTTGCTAAAATTTTAGGTCAGTCTCACTAACTTATATTCAACCCTGCAATGTAAACTTGCAAAAAAAATTGTATTAATGTTTTCCTATGTTTTCTTTTGTTAATTTATCAATGAACTGAAGTTTGTATGCGCAAAAAGTAAAATTGTAGCAACAAAAAAAATTTGTACTTTGAAATTGATTTTGAAAATGACCCCGTTCTTGGTATCATTATAAATTTATAAGTCTACTTCTTCAAACCTGTTGGATACATATACTAGTTTTATAAATTTTACTGAATTATTTTTAAAACAAAAAATCTTTATTTAATATTTTTATGGATTTTACTCGTCCGTACAATTTTGTTAATAATTGTGTTATGAAGTCCACTGCTAGTTTTTATTTTAAAGATCACATGAAACTTATATGGTAATTAGTGACCAATGGTGAGTACAACAATACATTAGTCAAGTTGTTACAACAATACATCATCATAATTTGTGTTTCTAAACATAAAGTAGTAAGTGGTTTGTATGTCTAAACATGATTTGGAGACTAATTTTTTAGGTCCTATGTCTTTTATTTTCAAGTTCGAAATATCCAACTTTGAATGTGTACTTTACACAAGTATGAAGGATTCAACTGTTATTGAAGAAATTCACAAACTGTGATGATGCTGCTATGAGAAATATGGTTGCAAGTATGCAACATAAATTTGATAAGTACTAAGAAGATTACAATTTCATTTTGGCTATGGGAGCAATTTTGGATCCAAGAAAAAAAGCTGGAAATATTTGAAAAAGCTTATGGTGTTGTAGATGAAGCGGAAACGTAATTATAGCGAGCGTAATATTGTACTAGAAAATCACACTACTGGTAATTTTACTAGCACAATAGAAACACTACGACTATATAAGCTATTGAAA
>OVAN01007657.1:0-19330 GCA_900406275.1 Anastatica hierochuntica | reverse complement strand
AAACTTAATTTCGATTGTAGTAATAAAAACCTTACTTGACAACCAAGTATTCGGTTTTGTGCGTGTGTGTGTGTATATATATATATATATATGGGTCTTTGGCAAGAGATCGATCACAATATCCTTTGAGTGTATAATCGAACACTTTTTTCTCTAATGGTTCAAGTCAATGTTTCCGATGTTGTTGTCCCTCGAAATGATTTCACTATCAATGTGAGGGTCATAAGCGTATGGAAAAAACACAATATGTACGGTGTTAAGCTTGAATCCGTCTTAGCGGATGAATTTGTAAGAATTTTTTTTCTATGCGTTAGATTTTTCATCGGAAGAATTAAATCTTCAAAGTCAACTTTTTTAAATTTAAATCGTTTTTATATATGTAACATGTTTCTAAAGTTCTATTCCATAATTTTATTAAAGGGTAACAAGATCCATGTATATGTGAGATCAGATCCATGGGATGAAAGAGTTATCATAAGAAATATTACGTTTCAATTGCGAGATATGAAGTAAGTATTGCTTAACTATTTTGCGATTAAAATTTTTAAAGACCCTTGCTTTATTTTCGTTATCTAATTATTAAAAATCTTTTTGATTGGAGCGATGAAATTTTAGATGGTGTTCTTTGAGGTGGACATGCAGATCAATTCTGTGACATGATGATGAACAACATCGAGTCTATCAAAATATTAGTTTTGAGGTTTGCAACTGTTAGAGATTGGAGAAGTTGTATTTTTATTAAATTTATTCGTATTTTTTATGTTGATATTTAAACAATCGTCGACCACAATATTTCATGGTTACTTTATAGGTAAGCGTATAATCTCAAATGGTACTTATGGAGGCATCCAAATGATTTTGAATTTCGATTTGTCCGAGATTGATGATTTCAAGAATAGGTAACATCTAATCAAACATAAAGATTTATGTCCTTTCTATACATATTATATATTTAATCTTTTAACTTATAAAAAATATTTCAATGCTTCAATTTCAGGCTCTGTAGCAAAAGACGATACTTGAGAGAACCTTGAAGCAATTTTTTTACTTTCATATTTATTTCATTATTATGTTACGATAACTTTTAATTGTTCTTAAACTGATTTTTTTGGCATTTATTTATTTTAATTACTTTATTTGAAAACAAATAAGACCAATATACGTTGGATCTGCCGATTGCAACCAAAGGAAAGTCATATATCATGTGATTATTAAGAAAATCTTGGAGGAGATTTTTTTGACCGCTATATATATTGGTCTAAAATGTCGAAGATTTTATCATTGTATAATTTAGTGAGGTTTTTTTATAGTCTACTATGCTATGTATGTTTCTCTTTTATATATATATATATATATATATATACAGTTTTGTTTCAGTTATATATATGATCATCAAATACAAGAGGTAACAACTCCATATATTCAAATTTCATTAGTCATTTGTCGCTCTTGCTGTGCGGCAGATGTTGTTTGACTTTTGTTATATGGAATTTCAATTATCAAATACAAGAGGTAACAGCTCCAATTATCGATTGTTATATACGTTACGTTTTGAAGCATGGATATTTTTCTCTTGCTTCATGTATTTTTATGTTTGTAGGTCATACTTGTTCGATAATTGTTGAATGCCAATGAGGGAATAACTCATTGTATCGCCTTTGCTGATATTGAAAATTGAAGATGTCTTAGATTTATTGTTTTTATAATTTTAATGACATTCTTAAAATGTAGAAGGATTAGAAATAAATTGTGATTCAATATGACTACGATTTTAATGTAAAACACACATTAATACATCATAGATGGGATAAGATACGTTTTGTAGAAACTTTGTTTGATAATTTTACTAAACAAAACAATGACGGTGAGGAAGTTTTATAATTTTTAAGTATCGATATTGATAGTAATAATTTGCTAAAAAGAATGATAAGCATCTACAAAAAAAAACAATGCTATAAAATTAATTGTGTATATAAAAATTGAAAATCAGTGATAAACATCTACAAAAATTGTGTATATAAAAATTAAAATTTATATTAACAGGAAATAAATTAGCATATAGAGTTTGGCTTCCACGTGAACATTTAATGTTATTTTTAAAATTAGTTTTAATAAATATCTTAATTACAAACCCATGAAAATTTATGTGTGGGCATGAGAAAAAAGTTATGTGTTTTCTAATCACGTTATAAAACCGGTTTTATCTCATCGATATACACAATCTTTTTTATTTAAATAAATTTATAATTGGTTATTAACGATATAAAACATATAACCGTATTAAAAAAGAAAATGTTTCTATTCAAATAATTTAAAAAAGATATGACAATTTAGAATAGGAAAATAAAGATTAATTTACGTTTCTCTATAAATGATATTTTCTATAAAAAAAACTCTTAAATTATTCAAACTTAAATTTATCATCTTATCAAATCTAATATAGTAAGTATGTATAGATAAAACATATAAAATTTAGATTAGGAAACTCTAAAAATAAATTTCGTAAAAAATAAATATAGGTTAAATTGTTTATTAGATCACATAAAAAAGGTATAATAAAATTATTTAGGTTAAATTGTCTATTAGATCATATAAAAAAGTTTAATAACTTTTTACCAACCATAAAACATTATTTAAAAATATACCTAAATAAATAATTTGTTATGGTTATGTATGTGTGTGTGTGTGTGTGTGTATATATATATATATATATATATATATATATATATTTCTGATTATAATTTTTTTTTAGAATGTGTTAATGTTTCGACCAATCATTTTATTGAATTTTTTATTTCACATATTTCAATCGAAAGTATAAAATAGTATATTGTTAAAAAAAATAAATATTTTCAAAATTTATTTTCCACGACAATTTAAAGTTTCTGCCTACAAAGGAAAGTTCTATGTTTTAATTATATTCGACTTATATATGAAAATGTTAAGTACTCTATAAAATTTAGAAAAATGGCAATTTAATGTCACCTTGCCTTCCAAAAAAAATCGTACACAACTTAATTTATGATAAAATAATATTCGATAATATTTAATTCGATACTAATAATGGAAATATATAAATTTTTGTAATTCCAAATACGAAATACATTTAATATTATTTTTACTAAATATTTTATCGTTATTACTCGAAAGATTTAAAATGAAAATTAAGTTAATGAATATAGGAATAAAGATTTAATTTTTATGTTGTCGTATATTGTTATAATGAAGATTACCAATTAAAAACACAAAAATGATTTAAAACTATCTATATAATTGTTTTGATTCACATTATTACTAATAAATTAATTAAATATAAAAAATAAAAACACATTGAACTTTCTAATTTTATAATCATTTCATACCAAAATTTTCTAATATATAATCAGATTATAAAATCTTTACAATCAAAGTAATCTTATATCAATTTTCATAAAATTTAAGATGAGCTTAGATAAACTTAAACATTTAAGGGAATAAAAATAAGCAAGGAAGATGGTTTAAATTTTTTACAGAATTTTGCATTTTATAATTATATAGAAAATGATGTATCTGGTGAAATATTACAACATTTCGTAACTATTATTTTCTACCAAAAATTTTTAAATTCAAAATTTTTGTCGATGGAAAGCTCTTTAATTGATACGTTTTGTCGTTTTGAAATGTTGATACCAAAATTAAAAGGTTCAAAATTCTGTTGATAAGAACTTTCAATATAAAAATTGATACGTTTTTATATCTTTACATTTTGAGAAATATTTAATATTTTTCTATTAATTCAAAATATTTATAAGAATATATATTAATTGTGTATTAAATTTTTTTATAAGAAAAGATAATTTATTTTAAGCTACACCTTTTTGTAAATTGGATGTATATGTGTGTTAGTTTTATGGAAATTATGATATATCTATAAAATATTTACATAAATATATTGATTGTATATTAAACCATTTAGCCAACAGCGGGTGAGATAAGAGATAGAAGTTGCAGAGACATAGGAACTCAATAGGGTTCAAGGAGATCTTGATAGAACGGCGTAAGCAAGACTTTTTTATTAAAAAAAACTAAAAGATACAAAATCATCTCATTAACTTTTTACAACATTTTAGATTAGCATTATTACTAATAAATAAAATTTTGTAAAAAAATTGTTCTAAACATATGAATTTTATAATCCTCTCATAGAATTATAAATAAAAATATATAAAATACAAAAGTATATAAAATTCTATTATTTATTTGAAGAATTTGTTTAAAAATTCAATCGGATACAAAATTATCCAATACGTGTATTAAAGTATACATTTAATGAAAATTTGATTTTTTCATAAAAATGTATACTTAATTTTGTTAAACTTGATAAACATGTCTAGATTAATAAAAAATGATTCATTAAATTAAATAAATTTGGACTTAAACTATACTTTCCATATAGTTTATACTTTTGTTTAAATTTCTACGCTAATTAATTAATTTTGTCTTAAATTAATCATATTTTATGGATATTTCTTTTTTGGGATAAATAATAGTCAAGAAATTCCACCGAGATACTATATATAAACATCTCATGTTCATATACTTCTTACACCGAAAAATAAATAACTATACTAACCAAATCAAACTACTTTATTTGTTATGACAATGGTTACTAATATTGTTGATATCCTTCTTCCATAATGATTTTGTTGCTTTTTATCTCATATTAAGGCTATGAGTATTGAACGCGTTTCAATAGCGGAATAACGCTGTTTGTTAAATATGTCACCACTTAAGACAATTTTTGTCGTCGATGTTTTATAAAAGTATAAAAGTAAAAAAATATGAAAAATAGCTTATGCTGTAAATCACATATTGTGTTCTGTATGCACCCATTTTGTCGTGGTTTATTATTATTATATTTTATTTATTCTAAAGTTATATTAAATAACTAATCAAAAATTTACGTATTTTATCCAGAAAAGAAGAAATTTATTTCAAAACTTTTAAATGTTAAAATACGCTTTCAATATTTAATATTTTTTATTTCGTACCGCATGTGTGATTGTTACCATTTAAATATCATCCCGCACTATGTATTTCGCACAAAATACACCTACTCGCACTGTACATTTTTATGTATAAACCGCTCTCAAACCGTCCCGCACCATCTACATTTTCCATCCCGCACTATTTATCCCGTTGTTACCATTCGGCACCTCAGAAACTTTTCATACCCGCACAGGATGCGGACCGATTAGCTAATAAACATTAATTAAGTTTACGGTCATTCCATATTTTTTATTTAAAAATAAAAACAAATTAAAGGGGCAATTAGTCTATTTTGCCATTATTTTGATTGTTTCTTTTTTTTAAATATCTTTACCCCACTAAAATTTAAATAGATTTTTAGATTTATACATACATTGAAGTAAAACTGTAATTACACAAGAAAGTAGATTTTTTCCCTATCTAACGTATTTTGAATTTTTCAAAACAAATACATATTTTGCAAATAGTCGCAAATCATGATAAATAGTACGGCGAGAGACTATTTTTATGTAGTCGTACTATTTTTGGTGTGCCTATAAATTGCACAAATAACCGATTATCATGGGGGAAAAATAAATAAAAATTTATCCATATATAACTATTATATAGACAAATATCAAGAAAAAAGAAAGAAGTTTAATATACATAGAAAAAAATATAGGGAGGGGTATATAATAAGAAAAAAAATTCAAATAAAAATGAAAAAAAATAATGCAAAAAAAGATATCACAAAATAAAGTTTTGGGAAAGGGTATTTAATTTTTTTTCAAAACGAAATGGAAATAAAAAATTATTATGATGCACAAAAATAGTCAGACTATTTGTAATATAGCTTATACAGACAAACTATGTGATATGTGTTGTTATTATAATTAAAAAATAAAGCAAGTGGATCCAAGGGTATAATAGCATTTATACACATTATACACACTTGATTTTTTTTTGATAGCCATTTACCTAAATATATGTTTTTGTGGTTATGCCACCTAATTTCCCTTTTTAATTTGATAGTATTTTAGATTTTGAATATTATGTACAAAATAAAATACAATTTTATTTAGATTTTGATACGATTTTTCTTTAAAATAATTTTTAAATATCTCATGAACCTCCTAGTATCCTTAGTAATTTTAAATAGAATTATACTCCATCTGTTTCAATTCAAACGATGTTTAAGGTTGATGCGTACAATTAAATAAACTACAAATTTTTAAACAATTTATCTCGTTTATACCAAAAAACATTATTAAGTAACATTAATTCAACAAATAAAAAATAGACAGCATAATTTGATTGGTTAAAATGTTCAAACAACTTTAATTTCTTTTGCATCGATATATAAAAACATCACTTATATTTAAACGAAATTTTCTCTAAAATTTTACTGAAAGTGAAACGGAGGGAGTAATAATTATGATCATTGTCACGACATCCCCAAATACACCAGAAAAATGTTGTATCTTAGTATCTATATGGTTAATTTGATCTTAGTTTGTATTTATAACATATTTTGGTGATCTTAGTCATTTTTGGACCACTACCTTTACTTTTTTACTCTTTTGAGTTATCAATATAATGGCCACGTATTATTTTTGTTTTACCTTCTAGGTGGAGAACTCCCATTCATTCATTATATATAAGATATTTTATATAATACTAGATGATTGTGAATTGCACATATGTATATTTTCTTTATATTTTGTATGTGATGCGAAAGATATTTAATTTTGATTGTACGCATGAATACGTTGTAAATTATATTGTGTTGGAAGAGAATATTCGAATTTATGTTACAATAGATAAAACAAGTTTTGTTCATCATTCAAAAAGAATTTATTTTTTATATTAAGATATAAAACTGGTTTTTTTTGTTAACTTAGTTCTCTTAATTGTATAACACTTTTGTGCATCAAAAAAATGTAGCAATAATTTTTCTTTACATGTTTAACACCCTTATGAAAAATTTTAAAAAAAACAATCAAAATATAGTCTTCAATTTGTAGTAGTAATGAAAAATACCATAGTACATGAAACACATCGAAATTGAAATTAGAAGTAAATAATTAGCACCGAGCTTACATCAAGTCTTTTAAAGCACCGAATTTCAACAAAACTCGTTTCAGGGTTTATGAAAACCCACTTGACTATGCTTATTTATCTCTTGCTCTCTCAAGGTTGACTTTATAAATTCATGTAGAACATTATGAAAGACAAATAATAACCTTACAAGCAAGCCAGACGTTTGAGTACACATAATTTCTCTTGTCGTTGTATTTTATAAGGGCTTTTTTCTTTTGAATACATAGTGTAGTTGTACAATATTTTATTCTCAAGTGCCACAAAAGAGGTATATACTATGTCCGAAATCACAATATCAACAAATATATGAACACAAGTAATGCTCCAATTGTGAAATTTTATATATAAAAGAATTAGTGTATATCATCATTCAATATCATATAATAGAATATAGCGTGTTCATTGAAGTTAGAACATGTAACATATCATGGGACCTGTAAGTATAAAAGCGTATATGCATATCTAAAGGTAGGACAAACCCTTCAATCTTTAGAAGGTGCATAACATATAGAATCAAACACTATTAGTATAAAAACACTAATAGCAAACGATATAAGAGTGTGGCTTTGTCATTGAGTTAAGAGGACCGACCTGAGGTAATCTTTATTTTGAGATTCTTCATCCATCGGTGTTGCAACTCAATCTTGACGATGAAACTGATGACCGGATATAAAGTCTAGATTTCAAAAAGGTTTTCTTATGGTATATATGCGTCAGAGGGTATAATAAACGCCACCATAACCGACTCTAGCTCATAGTTCATTTATCTGAGTAAAAATAAATTATCACCAAAAACCTTTATAATTTATAATCTTTCATGATATTCAAAAGATTTATGGCAGAATATCAAAAGTCTTCACCGTTTTGACCATTGACCGCATATGCAATCATTGGTCAGTAAATGAAAATTGCATTAACTTTAGATTTTAAATAAATAAATGAAATAAAAAAATAAGACATAAACTAAATTTAAAAAAATATGTGTCACTTTCACAAATGATGATGTGGCACTCTCATGAACAGAGTTGACCACAAATCATATATATATATATATATATGATTTACAAATTTGTCAAGAGACATAATAATATCAATGTAAAATACCATCAAACATTAAAGCATACTATGTGGCAACCACCTAGAGGATTCTCCACGCCAGAATTCCAAGTACTCCAAGTGGTCCTCACTTGCTTGGTTTATATGCTAAGTCTTGGTCTCTGTAATCATCTAGGTCTTGCGTATGATTAGGTTAAATCGTAAGAGCATGTTCAACGCGGGATCTTTACGGATCTTTGGCGTTAGTTTTAAAGCAAAAAAATTAAAAAAAAATATTAAACAAATCGATGCAACTAAGGATCAATCCTTAATTAGGGATTTTAAGGATCGATCTTTAGCGAGTTCTTATTTTTTTTTTTTTGTCAGAATAATTTCATTTTCTGATCCGTTTTGGATCCGTTTCAAATCCGTTTTTTTTGTATTTCGGTTTTTGGAACCGTTACATATTCATTTACGATTTTTGAAGTTTCGGATCCGTTTCAGATCTGTTTAAAATATCCGATCCGAACCCAAAATACCCGAAAATATCCGTTTTTTCAGTTTTTGGAACCGTTACATATTCATTTACGATTTTTGAAGTTTCGGATCCGTTTCAGATCTGTTTAAAATATCTCGATCCGAACCCGAAATACCTGAAAATATCCGTTTCGGTTCTGATTCGGTTCTGTTTCAGATCCGTTTTTTTTTTCAGTTTTTTGAACCGTTACATATTCATTTACGATTTTTGAAGTTTCGGATCCGTTTCAGATTTGTTTAAAATATCCCGAATCGAATTAAAATTAAAATTTTTTTCCTAAGGACTCCAACTTTGGAGTTCACCATTGGACAACCCATTTTCTATAAAATCTTTAACTTTAAAAAAATTAAATAAATTGCTAAGGACCCCAACCATTAATCCACCATTGTATATGCTCTCACATACATGTATTGTTTTTATTTTTTACATTAACATCACATAAGCATATTTATATAACTATACAAATGTATATAAATATTTTCCAGTGTTCACACATAACAGAAGAACGTCGCAGGGACTGTATCCACACATCATATATGTAACCAATTTACCATCACTAGACATGTAACATCATGTTCTTGAATTCATCAAAATCAATAACACCATCAAGATTCTTATCATGAACTCGAATCATTCTCCCACAATCCCATACCTTCGTCTCCTCCTCGAATCCGAGACGTTCCAACACCGTTCGAAGCTCCTCCGACGATATATAACCGTCTCCGTTCATATCAAACACATTAAACGCCCTCATAATCGCTTCATCGTCATCATCAATAACATTTTTGTTACTGTTGTTCCTCTCTTTTACATTTAAAACGGCGTCGTAGCAGAACCCAAAGAACTCATCTAAATCGAGGCTCTGTTTTCCAACGATTAGTTCGAGTTCTTGGGGAGTGTGTTCGGACCAGCCGAGTCTCTCTAGAATCCAATGAAGCTCGGCTAGGGTAACGACACCGTCTTTGTTCTTGTCGAGTTTCTCGAACATTCTTTTGACATCGTTTGTGCTTATGAATGAACAATCCATATCTCTGTTTCTGATCAAGAGATGGGTAAGCTTTTTTGGAACTTTTGGTTGTGTTTGGTGAATTTAGCAAAAACTATTTCTAGAGAAAGTTTAAAGCTTTTTCGGCTATGGAGACTTCCACGCACGCACGTAGGCTATGTATATATAAATTTATACGAGTGTGTGTACGGATGCGTACTTGTGGACGGAAGAGATTGAAGGAAGCTTCGAAGAAGATGGTTATGACAATGATATGATAAATGACTTTTCTAGAAGCAAAAGTCATTACTTATTAGGATGACATTTTATCTAATTTTTTAATTTCTAAAACTATGACGTATATCTAAAGGTATTGACAAATGGTAATTAATGATTCGCCTATTTCATTTTTTGTTATATTATGCAAATTACGATTTAGGGTAGACGTATCGTAATTTTTTATTCTGAGTAAAAGCTACTTAAATTATTGATAAAAACAGAAAGGAGTAGAGTGTTGTCGTATGATTTGATAATGACAAAGGGAATGTTCGGTTATGTTCTCGAGTTCCGTGTGATTGAAACGGTCCACATATGTTAGATATTTATCACCAGCCATATTATTCATACACACAAAAAAAAGCTAGCAATTTTCCAATTGAGTTTCAGTTTCCTTGGCGGGGGAAAAAGACAATGTTATAGTTTTGTGGATATACACAAATAAGAGGAAACTTACAGTCTATCGCATTAGTATTTTTGTTGAGCTTGGAAGTTTATGATTTGCTTTGCTATCTTCTGGAAACATCGGGTAATTAGATTTTAAACAACAACACAATACGACGAATGTTGGGGAATGTATCATATTGAGTTTTGATTTTTCACAGAATTCAAAAGGAAGTTTAAACAACATTTACGTGAAAATGATCGCCCTGAAAACTAAAAGTAAGCTGAAAGATACTTTGATGTTTATATAATGAGTAAATACTTATTATCTACAAAGATACTATATGAGTATTTACTCATTTGCGTTTGTCCATCGAGTCAAGTACCTTCTTTGTTGAAGTGACCAATAACATGAAGGCAATAATCTTTTGCAGTATGGATAATTTATTGAATGATGTTATTTCTAAGAAAGTGGCTGGCCATGATGCATTCAAACCTTAGTACGACCGTGAATATATGAAGATCACATGCTTCTGACGGAGAGTACCAATTCAATAAAACCAGAGTTATGACCAAAAAAATGCCATTCGTAGTACTAGTTCATATCTCAAGACTGGCCCTGTGGCTTCTGGTTCTGTCACGTGATTTATCTCTCCCATTTTTAAAAAAATTTACGTTAACCTCCCAAGCGAACTTATAAAAAAAAGAGAGAAGAGAGAGACCTACAAAAAAATGTATTCCAATTTTTGGATCTTTTACAGATAACGAGTTAACTAACTAACTAACTATGTACAAATTTTTTCTGTCGAATGTATAATCTAAAAGAAAGCAAAAAAAGCTACAACAGAAAAGCAAAAGACGTCTACTACTTACCTTTGTACTCGCTGAAGAATACTGATGCTTGCTTCTTACTGCATCAACGCTACCGGTCTGATCATATTGTCTATCGAAACTGGTGCTTCATTGTCACTTGAGACAGCCTGCTCGGTGGCTGGATCGTTGTCTTCACCGGGTTCATCAGTAGCGCCAAGGAAAATGAAGTTGACGCCTTCCACTCCAAAACCTTCACTGCTATTACAACTTCTATCCAGTACCATTGGCTCAGACTGGGAAAGACTATTGTGAAGTGAGCCAAAGTAACGTCCGCGCGCATTCTTCTCTGATGGTTCGCTTCCTCTTTTCCTCTTTCTCCCTTTGCTTTGGTTCTTCGGGTGGTGGAGCTTGCATTTTGATCCTTCAGAGCATGATCCAGTGGCTTCAAAAACCGGGCAGGTGTAGGAATGCTTCTTCCGACACTGTTACCATTATGTAGAGACAATCCGCAATCTTACTTCCTCAAATTTTTTTTAGCAAATTCGGAGGGAGAAGTAAAGTATGTGACATAGAGCCAAAGAGGGATCTCTTTCCCTTATACTTCTTGTGGTATATTACTCAACTTAATATGCTATTGAGGTTGTTAAAATATTATGTTGGACTAAGGAGAGGTGCAGATGCATATAAACAAGAAATGGATGCGCCAAATGCAAACTGTGAATCATGTTCCAAGTTGATTCCTTACCTCATTTCCGTCTGAACAGTATCCCTTTAAAAATCCATCACATATAGCAGCGCTCGGGTTGACATGAACATGCCTATATGGACAAACCTCGTTGTTGCATAGGCCTGCGCTATAGGTATTAGTATCGCGTGTAACCGCAATGGAATTCTAGTGCAGTGGAAATTTTTGCGGAAATTTCTCACCTTGCAAAAAATAAGAACAATCTGGCATTCTTTCTGGAATGACCTGTAGAAGATACAAGTTAAACAAATTAGAGATTTAAGCAGAGCAAGATTCTGCAGCAATGGTTTAGTAGGAGAACCTTGTGAGTCAATTTGCAATTTGTATTGGCACACAATCCATTAAGAAATTTGGTGCAAACTGCAATTTTCGAGGGGTCATGAACATAGGGACATTTTCCATCATCTTTGTTGCATTTCCCGAATCTTGTGAAAAACTGGCAGTATTTCTTCTTTTTAGCCAAACGCAACCGGACATTGTGTAGGCTCCATCTAACCTTCTCATTTGCCAATACTCGAGTTCGTTTCTTTGGATCTCTGACAAGCTGGTTGCCATTTCCCACGCGAACATATCTGCAAAAATCAAAATGGTCGACCGAGGCTCCAGTTTGTGGAGTAAAATTAGACAAATTTACATCCGAGAATTACATACTCTTCATTGCCGATCACCAATCTCTTTGGGATGAATGGTCTTTTTGCACCTTTCCCATTTTCAGAAGGTTTAGAGCATGACGAATCAACATCTGAAAAAGAGCTCAGCAAAGATACATGAGACCAAGACTCTCGTGCAACTAATGAAAAACTAACGGAAAGTTATCATATCATATCAGATCAAACCCTTGTTAATACTTTTCAACCACCTAGAGGGACTGATCAGGATCTAACACCTGCTTCTGTGTGTGAATGATCCACTGATCTGATCATCCATATAATCTACAAAAATAGACCGGGTATTTGATAACAGAGCACTAAAATCCTATATTCGATAGGACCCTGCTCGACGTCTCTGTTTCCTACTCGCACGAGCCCACATTCTTGCTTCTCTAAAATCCTATTTTGATCGAATCAGCTTAATCCTTGTACTGACACAAGCCCATATTCTTGCTTCTCTAAAATCTTATTTAGATTAGATCAAAAATGACCAGCATTAGCACATCCAGTAGTATACATCTACAATACAAACTATAGGTTTATGTGTTTTTAGCTTTAGGATATCCTACCAGATATTCTCTGAAGAGTTCGCCTTGAAGCGTCCATTTTATAGCGAAGGGAACCAAACCTGAAAATACGCTCCCCTGAAGAACAGAAGTTGATAAGAAAAAATTGGGGTTTGCTGAAACAGAGTAATACGTGCATCTGAAGAAACAACAGGAATTAAATCCAAGAGAAATGGAGTTGAAGCTTTGTATGAACTGGGCATGGATACTTATCGTGAACCAACTTACGTGACGGATGGTTTCTGCTTGCCGTCCTGGTATTACTTTGTTCAGAATGTTTTTCGCATTCCTTCTTTGAGAAAGCAGCCACAGCCATGGTGGCTTCCTGTATACAAATATTGAGGAAAAATATAGTTGTCTACACCACTTCCAATTGTGCTAAAGAAGCAATTATTCCACAGACAAATGGAAGAGACATCTGACAGGACTAACCTCATTAGCTTTTCTCGAGTTTCTCTCAATGGACTTGGACCATTTTAAATGTGACCCACCAATACTTAATACCTTGGATTTTCGAAGCGAGAACCCATTACATGATCTTGTGTAAACTGTATGTCTCTTCCTCATCATCGACAACTTCCGGCTGAAGATTAGAATGCCCTATCATAAATTTTGCAAACGCAGAGAAAAAAAGTTTTGCAGCTCACGGATATGAGTATATTAGATGCTAGATACCTGATGTTGGAAAAAGAACCATTTCGCGAAGCAGACACTGAATTCATTAATCTTTTCCAGTATGTCACTCTTTTCCAAGGAACAAGTTGCGGCAAGATCCTCTGGTAACGCATGTGACTTATGGCCATTCTTGACTGTGGATTATTTTGAGTCCAAACTAGAGAGAATTTCGACTGCTTATATGGTCTCGTGACAGCTGCAAATAAAGAGGAACCGTTATTTCATTTCTTGCGTCTGGTTATGGGTCCAAAACCGTGAAATACATAAAAAAGGTTATCTGATATCATGTTTCTATAGGAAATCCTAAACCATGGATTTTTGTAGTATGTTCCTTTTATTTTTCCAGGAGTAAACCACCCACTGTCTAAGAGCTTTAAAGAAACAACCGTATCAGAATCAATTTGAACAAAGTCCTAAAAGATACTCAAAGAGCAGCGACAGATATTTACTTCGCTTTACATACCAGAGTCGGAGAATGCTGAGTTAGATGATCTTTCCGAAACTATAGTTGCAGCTGCTCGTGAATCTAATGCATCATCAGCTGATTGATTGACACGGCTCTCTGAATTCCTTACTAGCTGATTTTTACTTCGTTTGAAGTAGCTCTCAGAGGGAGGAATCTGGCTTGTACCTGCAGCATGAGTATCTGAAGCTGCAACCAACTGATTTGCCTTCCTTTTGACATATACCATTCTCTTCAAATTTGAAGAATCCAACTTAGGAGGATTTCTCTTCTGCTGGCAATCTGAAGCATAACCTGTCTGAATTAATGTGTCAGATATCTTGACTGTATCCCGATGAGAGTGTGGAACATTAGCTTCACCAGATGTGGCAGAATCCATGATAGACTCAGGTAAACCAGACGTAAGGTGATCCGTGCTGTAAGATAACACGCATTTTCCTGAAGAAGTAGCAATGGCATTTGATACTTTGGAGGTGCTGCTTTCTGAGAGAGGCTTTGATTGCCTCCCAAGAGTGGGTATATCTCCTGATTTAACCAGAGAAGAAGTGTAGCCTACATCAACTATACTGGCAGATCCGATGCTTTTGTCTTCGATATGGTGTAACTGGATAGCGGATGGAGGCAATCCAAGGGCAACACCCGGAGAACCATTTGAGGGAGAGGGTTGTCGAACACCCGGAGAACCATTTGAGGGAGAGGGTTGTAGAAGAAGACTATTCCCCTTACGTACGTAACTACTGCTAGATCGAGCAGTCACTATGGGAAACTTCTGCTGTGTAGACAAAGTTGATGACAAAGGCTTGGTAGCTACATAAGGAGAGGCAGACATATCAGACCTTCGATGCCAAGTGTTACGCTTTGTGTTATGAGTTGGAGGGTTAGCATCTTTCTTAGTGTTAGACACAAAAGGCAGGGAACGAGGATAACTTTTCTGAATAGAGTAGTTGGGTTTCTTTTTCCTCTTTTCTATCTCATACCTAGAACTCAGAGATGTCTTACTTTTAGGATTGCATTGTGGCACAGAGACTACATGATCTTTCACATGGGTCAATGCAAACTTAGCATCTGCATGTGAGTGTGTTCTGGACAGATGAAGACCTGAATCACCACGAATTTCAGTTCCAGAAAATTTCCCATCATCAGAGGACAAGGCTTCACCATCAAATATATCAATCTTAGCGGTGCTTGGTGAATATTTCTCTTGAGAGCCAACATCAGATGTTATTACATCAGTCGTCTTCTCTGTGGAATCGCCTTTTGGCTTCTGAACTAAATCACCCGCATGATACTTTGACGTGGGATGGTCATAAGAAGCAATGTGTGAACCCGATGCTGTTTTACCTAAGCAACGATATTGCGCCAAAGAGCTACCCGGCTGGATTACCTGACTCTCTTTAACTTTGCTAGTTTCGTCAACCTCGGAAGCAACATGAATTTCACTCCGTATCTTCCTGAAGCTCCGCCTTGGTGAGCTGGATAAAGAATCACATGGAAACACAGAATTCCCACTAACAGCAATAATATCAGTTCCTGGAGTTCTGTACTTGGGAGTTTCATCACAAGGCTTTCGTTTCTCTTCTTGAGTATATACCTCAATATTTTTAGCACAACTATTTTCCTTATGCATGATACCACCTTGAGAATCACTGTAATTAGCTTGAGTAGATGTTTTGTTTTGTAACTGCTCATTCACTGACACCAAGGGAGAAATATGACGGGGACTGACAGAACTATCAGATACGAAGCAAGAACTGACCCTTGAAGGATCCTCTTCCAAATCTCTATCCATCAAGGGATTCCGAACAGATGATCCATACCCAAAGCGATCTTCAGGCAAGAACTTGCACACTGTTAAACATGGTTGAGCCTCATGGAGACCAGAGTCAGCGTCAGTACTTTGTTCATTACCAGACATGGCGCTAATTCCAAAAGAGAGATTTGGTTCAATTACAGGCGGAGACGAGCTAGGAAAATTATCACAAAATGTGGAAGCATTTTGACTTGCATCTTGCTCAACAAGCCACTCGCCTGAACCATCAGTAATATCTTTGCTAACAACATTTGTATCAGGGAAGCAACTTTTCAAACCTTCACCATCTGAATCACTAAACTTATCTAAAGACGGAATTTCAGCAGGATGATTAGATGCTAAACCCAGTGCCTCCTCGGGCACAAGTCTCTCGGTACTTACATTTTCCATACACATATCAGATGGTACTGCCATAACTAAATCTGATTCATCACTACGTGAACAACCACCGGTCCTCTCAACAGGCAGCTCATTTGACGATCCCATTACTGCAACCTTTGTTAGACATAAAGAAGTCTGTTTACTTTGATCATTGTCTATATTGTCAGCCATTTCTGCAGCACCATTAAGAGGCGACGATTCCACAGAATCTTTTCTGCTAACATTCTCAACTGATGGATCGGCTGTGTTTTCACAATGAGGAAGATTTCTTCTACTTTCCAGCTGGAAACCTCTACTCGTATCAGGTGATTTGACCATGGTCTTTGTATGTGTCCCCACGCTAGAACTGTTAGCATTAGCAAAATACCCAGAAACATTACTATTTGCATTATCAAGCTCCACTGAAACATCAGAGGAAATTACACATTTGGAGCGAGCCCGAGTAGTGTCATTTTCAGAAGAACAGGAATCTAAATTCTTGTTGATCCCCTTGTTATCTTCAATACCACCATTCTCTGGCTTTGCCAATACCTTATCACCAACGTCTTCGCTGTTAACATAGATGGATGCTTCCAGAGATTGGCTCTCAAAATCCTTTTCTCCATAACCCAAAGATCCAATAGATGAACCAGTCGATTTCCTTTCTTCTAACCCAGCATTTATCTCCATCCCTGGTAGAATCTTTGATGGTATAAATTCCATGTCCCCACCTTCGAAAGGCTGATACTCAACACTACACATGGACTTATCAGCAATATGTATTCCTGCTTCAGAACACTCAGAAAGATCAGCAGCTGTTGGCCATGATACAGGTAATTTAATTGGAGTCGTATTAACACTTGTTTTCGTCTTTAGAATATCTTCCTTCTCCATGACTTTCGGCACAAGAGCTTCGCCAGCATCACAACCAGTGCTTTTTCTGTCCAACACAATTTCATGTGACTTCAGCATACTATTGTCTCCATCAAATACCTTTTCCTCAGTAAAGGAAGCTTCCAAATTGCTATTATGTTCGACATTACTGTCATCCTTCGCCTCTTTCAAAGCCTCACAAAAACTAGAGATCTTTTCTGCGGTATGTACAGTACTAAGAACTTTTGCTTCACTATCATGACTTGTATAAGTAATTTTGACTTTGGTGTCCTGAACTACACCGTCAACGAATCTGACCTTGTTCAGCTTACTTCCAGCATCACTAGAAGACAGGGTTGAGCAATTAGCAGGTTTCTTTTCAATTTCGGATGCAGTAGTTTGTCTTGTAGACTGTCTGGAGCCCTCAGAAACCAATACCTCATCTGAAAAATCTGTTCTCAACTTTGCATTTCCTTCAGTTGCTGACACCAATGCTCTTCGAGCTTTAGAAGACCTAGGGGTCACAGAAGAGGCCTGACGAATGCTTGCACTTGTAGGTGACGCTACAGCCTTAGCTACCATAACGTTCGATTTAAACGAAACATCAAGATCCACGGGAATTCTCTCCCTTTGCCTCTCCACTAGTCCACGATCAGAATGGTCCAAGTGTTCTTTACCCCGAAATGAGTTAGAGTTGAACCTTTTCCCACTATAATGATTTTGATGCCGAGACCAATCATTCTCTCTACTGTTTTGATGGGATCTTGGAGTTTCAAGTCTTAGCAAAGCACTTTTCTTTTGTATTTGTTTCCGGGGTGTTCGATCGGATTCATTGCTCTCCTCTCTCCTGCCACGATCGAAATATTGTTCAATCTCAGACTGATAGTAGCCATCCTTTTTCCGGGGATAGAGAGTCCTCCCTCCATTTTGCGCTTCATCCCACCTCGGGTTTCTAATCCCTTCATGACTTGCTGATGACCTAGTGATATCACGACTTACTTTAACACCATATCGGTCACTGCCATAGCCAATGCTTGAAGATAAACCCCTATTACCATCATCTAAACCCCTAACATATCTATCGGGTTCTGATTTTAGGTAACCACGGTCTTGGTAATTTCCCTCTATCCTAATTGTTCCAGATTCTTTTCTCACATATCCAAGACTACGAAGCTCATCTCTAGACCTATAACTATCATCTAAACCACGATTAATGTTAACACCCGAAGAAACCCTCGATGCGCGGCTGTAGTCATCCGGATAGTTACGGCCTGGACCCAGATCCACTCGGCTTCGGCCAGTATCGATTCTTCCCTGAAGAGCATCCACTGTCCAAGAATCAAGTCGTTTTTCCTTGAACCCAACCCAAGCAGACTGAGAGATATCTCGGGATTCAGTACAGGGGATAGAAATAGATGATGACGGCTGCGAAATCCTCTGAGATTCGTAAGTAACTAGCTGAGGAACGTAAGGAAGATGCTGTTGCGGCGGCGGTGGCGGATGCTGAGGGTAGTAGGAAGACGGCTGATTAACAGCAGGCTTCGCCGGAATATCTTGGCGATGAGAGTAACGGTGGTAATCCTGATGTTGACCAGCGTTTTGGCTTGATCGGCCATAAAAATTAGGGCTCCCAGGATGAGATTGATGAGGAGGAGGGGGAGGAAGCGGCGGTGGAGGCGGAAGGAGAGGAGCAGTAGGATGATGAGGAGAGTAAGGATCATTCCATTGACCATAGCTCGGATTGTAATGAGAAGAAGAATCCATGGCTGATTGATTTTTTACCCGAAAGGGATCTTTTGAAACCGTGTCTATCTTCTTCTTCGTCTTCCTTCTTTTGGCTAAAACGGCGAAATTAAAATCAAGAATAAAGAACCGTATCCTCTCTTTCTCTTTCTTTTACCCCTAAATCTATCTCATTGATATTGTTAACAAAAATAAACGGAATTAGTATTTTTTTATCGTCTGGTAATATTAAAAAGGGAAAAAGTTTGACAGCTATACCAAGTATGGTATATTATGGTGGAAAACATACCAAGTTACGAATTATGAT
>OVAN01007656.1:0-19331 GCA_900406275.1 Anastatica hierochuntica | reverse complement strand
ACAGAAACGATTTTGTATTTGTATGGGTCCTTGAAAACCTTCAACATTACTTGGCCCATTACAATTGACCCATTAACTCAAAATTACCCAAAAACACAAACAATTTCGTTTTCATTTCCCGCCNAACACTAACAATTTCGTTTTCATTTCCCGCCAAATTTCAAAATTTACCCAAATATTTCATTTAATGAAAATTACCCGCCAACATTTCCCACAAAATTACTAGCTTTCTAAAATATTTTCTTGAACCAAATTTACGAAATCGACTAATACCAGATTAATGAGCACTAATGTTTATTAGGTGAATAAAAATTTATAAAATTTAGGTTGTCACTTTAATTAATGTGTTCTAATTAAGAAATTTTATGGGTATTTTTGTTCATGATTATTTCGTCGATATGTTGGTACATATTCACTTATACACTCAAATAAAATTACCTATAAAATTTGTATTTTGTATATATATAAAATAAAAGTGTATGTAATGTTTAGTACCCACCATAAAACCTATAAATACAATGGAAATACATGACTTTTTGTCCATAAAAGTAGAGTAATATTCGATTTGCCCACAAACTTGACAAGACTATAATGGTCAAAAAAAAATTTGGAGAGAGAAAAATTACCTACTTTTCTAATAAAAATTTGGAATTACTTAGGGCATCATTAACGGAGAAACGGTGAGGGTATCTTAATCTTTTTTAAATTAAAAAAATATATGGATCCCACAATATTTGTTAAAAACCGTATCTTGCAGTTACAAAATAAGAAACGTATCTTAGCACCAATCGCGGACCCCACCGCCACGTGGCGGCCTGCGATTGATGGTTATTTTTTTTTTTTTAAAAAAAAGCAAACTCAAAAAAAAATAATATTAAAAAATCAAAATAAAAAACCCATAAAGGGTTTCTTGGTTAATGATTGTCTTATATCTATAATAAAAACTTAAAAACTACCTAGTTTCCTAAGACACCCTTTACACAAATACTAAATCCAAATCCAACATTTTAATATTTATACCTTTAAAAGATCATTTTTAATGGTTGACAAAAAGTCATTTTTAATGTTCTTAGTCTTTTTTAGAAATAATCTATGAAATGATATATATTTTGCATTTGATGTATACTTGTTTATAAAAATTGTTTTAGCAGCTTTTCAAAGTATTTCTCAAATAAAATATAATTATAGCTTAAATAAGGATTAAATGAAAGGTGGGACAACTGCGAGAAAAAGAAAATCTAAGATGGATCGAAAGCCATAGTAAAAAGACAAGTCTTTAGAGAATTTTTTGTTAGGTTCCGTGCTGGAAGTTAGGTACTGATCTTTATGGATAGTGTGAAGTCACCATTATGATATTTTTCTTTTTCTTCACCACCATACATTTATTTTTGGCCAAAATATGTACTCCCTCCGTCCTAAAAAGATTGATGTTTTGAGTTTTTTTCTTGTCTCACAAAGATTGATTTTCTATTTTTTTAAGGTACTTTTTGTTATTAATGTTTGTTCTTTCAAAAAAATAAATCAAATTGTAGTGTTATTTGTATGGTTTATTAAATGCAAATTTTTATGTAAAGACAATATTTATTAGTTCTTAATCTGTGTGCAAAACTCAAAAAATCAATCTTTGTGGGACGAAGGGAGTAACTTTATTTTGGATGGTGAGCATTAGACTAAACTAAAAATTACAGCACAACTTTTAAAATGTTGATCACTAAGGGTGAACGCATAAGAGATAGTCTAAACTTTAGAATATTTTTGATCCCTTGTGTGTTATCCTGATTTTAATGTTTTGTCTGTATCGGTTGGTTCGTAGTTAAGTGATATGTGGCATATGTATATATGTTAACATTTAGATATTCAACATAATATTTGATCATTTTTATATATTTTCAAAAATAACTAAACATCAAAATTTCACAAAATACTGTTTGAGAATATCTCTTATTCTTCCAAATATCTTTTTCTGTTTACTAAGTCTTTGTACATCCTTGGAAATATGTAACAATCTTGGCTATTTAAACAGCCTCAACATCAATACTACAAATCACGTTTTCTATAATTTTCATGGTATGAGAGCTTTAGGATATCTCTCTTTCTTTCTTTGCTTCTTCCTTTCGATCTCTCTTCCTCTTTCTTTGTTTCAATGGCTGCTATCCACAATATCGAAAGAGCATTTGGTGTTACTAACATCAAATCCCACATTCCTCTCATTCATAATCTCAATGACCACAACTATGAGGTGTGGTGTGAGTTATTTCAAACTCATTGTTTAACTTTTGATGTTTTAGGACATATAGATGGTACCTCTTTTCCTGCGGCGGCTGGCGATGCTCCATGGCATAAGCGATACGGTCTTGTCAATCTTTGGATCTACGGAACTCTCGATCAGACTCTCTTCCAGCGAGCATTCAAAACCGGTGGCACAACACGAGATCTCTGGCTTCGCATTGAGAATCAGTTTCACAACAATCGCGAAGCTCGTGCCATCCCACTTGATAATGATCTGCGCACTACTAAGATTAGCGATCTCTCTCTTGAGAATTACTGTCAGCGACTAAGATCGCTTGCTGATCTTCTTGCTAACGTTGATGCTCCTGTTGCAGATCGAACTCTGGTGATGTATATGCTCAACGGTCTCAACGACCGCTATGACAACATCATCAATGTTATCAAGCATCGTGAACCGTTTCCAACCTTCGTTGAAGCAAAATCAATGCTTGAACTTGAGGAGAAGCGGATCCTCAAGACATCAAAGCAAGTGGCAAAGAACTTCGATAATGCTTCCTCTTCCTCCGTTCTCGCTGTTGCTGAACTTCATACCCCACCATCTCCATATCAGCCACCGCCGAGACCTTTCACCAACACCAGGGGACAACGACGCAACAATAACCATCGTTTCCGTGGTAGAAACAATAACCCTCGGCCCACATTCCTTCATTGGTCCAACAACCAATTCTGGCCTAATTCATATCCTCAGTGGCCCGGTCCATACCCTTTTTGGGGTCCATGTCAAACACCACCAGCTCAAAGAGGGGTTCTCGCTCCCTTCCCTCGACAATCATCAACGCCTCAAGTTAATCTCACCGTCACGGATCACCAACCCACCATCGACTACTCCTAGGCCTTCAACACTTTGACTCTTTCTGATCCGACCGCGATGGACTGGTTTATGGACTCGGATGCGACCACTCATTTGGCTTCCTCGGCGGGTACACTCACTCCTTCTCTTAATAACAACATCACTTCATCTGTTATTTTTGGCGATGGATCTCAAATTCTTGTTGTTTCCTCTGGCTCTTCTCTTATTTTTACTAATTCTCGTCCATTATCTCTTAATCGTGTGCTTATCGCTCCTCGGATCGTCAAAAATTTGATCTCGGTACGCAAGTTCACAAGAGATAATTAGTGTTCTGTTGAATTTGATCCTTTTGGTTTTTCTGTGAAGGACTTGCAGACATGAAAGACTCTGCTCCGCAGTGATAGCTGTGGTGGTCTTTATTCACTTCCGTCTTCCAATAAAACAACATCTCCATCAACGTTTCTTTCTTGTTATCCAGAGACGCGGCATAAGCGTCTTGCTCACACCAATGATGCTACTTTACGCTCTCTGATGTCTAAGTCTATTTTATCTTGTAATAATGACAGGTTACCAAGTTCTTGTACGGCCTGTCAACTTGGAAAACATTTGAAACTTTCTTTTTCTAAATCAGATTCTTTGTCTTCTAAGCCTTTTGAATTGGTTTACTCGGATGTCTGGACTTCGCCGGTCCCGAGCATAAGTGGCCTACAATATTACGTTCTTTTTCTTGACAATTATTCTCACTATCTCTGGGTTTATCCGTTAAGACGCAAGAGTGAAGTTTATTCAAAATTTTTACACTTTGTGGCTTACGTTAAAACTCAGTTTGATTGTCAAGTTCAGCCTTTACAATGTGATAATGGCAGAGAATATAACAACAAAGAATTCCTTCAGTATTTTGATACTCATGGCATTCAAGTTCGTTTCACTTGCCCGCATACATCACAACAAAATGGTAAATCTGAAAGAATCATTCGAACAATAAATAATGCTATTCGTTCCTTTCTCTTTCAGGCTAAGCTCCCTTCTATTTATTGGGTTGAAGCTATTAATATTGCAGTTCATATCCTCAACATTCTTCCTAGTTCAGCCATTCAAAATAAAACTCCATATACTATTCTTTTTCATAAAGAACCTCGATATGACCATTTAAAAGTTTTTGGGTGTCTTTGTTTTCCCAACATTAATCATTCTACTCTTCATAAACTTTCTGCTCGTTCTACTCCTTGTTTATTTCTTGGGTATCCTTCAAATCATTCTGGATATCGCTGCCTTGATTTAAAAACAAGAAAAATCATTATCTCCCGTCATGTAATTTTTTACGAAACTATATTTCCTGCATCTGATCCTAACGCCTCTTCTTTGTCTTATAAGTTTCTAAGTGCCGGTGATGGGCCCTCTCCTATATTTCAATCAATTTTGCAAAGCCCATCTCCTCAAGCCCAAGATACTTCTTCTTCTTCTTCTACGCTTCCAGCAACGAGCACTGCTTCTTTGCCATTGCCTTCTGATTCTATTCCTCCACCGTTACCTGCTCCAGCTCCTGCTCCGATCTGTCATTCCATGCGCACTCGAGCCAAATCAGGTATTCACAAACCTAAAAAGCAATTTTCTCTTCTTTCTTCTCTTTCTCCTCTTCCTACCAGTCATCTCTCTGCTCTTTCTGATCCCAATTGGAAGCATGCAATGCAAAATGAATATGATGCTTTTATTAAGACTAGAACTTGGGACCTTGTACCTCGTCCGGATGATGCTAACATTGTGCGTTGTATGTGGTTATTTAAAGATAAGTTGAATGCAGATGGCTCTCTCTCACGTTATAAAGCTCGATTGGTGGCTAATGGCAAATTGCAGGAGGAAGGTATTGACTACAACGAGACGTTTAGTCCTGTTGTCAAACCCGCGACGATTTGTGATGTACTTGATGTGAGTTTGGCTCGGAATTGGCATGTTCATCAACTTGATGTCAAGAACGCCTTTCTCCATGGAGACCTTGATGAGACCATCTACATACATCAACCACAAGGTTTCATGAATAAAGCATACCCGAATCATTTTTGCAAACTCAGAAAAGCGATTTATGGTTTGAAACAAGCTCCGAGGGTCTGAAATTCTCGTTTCGCCGGGTTTATCGCCAAGCTTGGTTTTGTTGGAAGTAAAGGAGATGCATCTTTGTTTGTCTTTAACGAAGGCCATAAAAAAGCTTATCTTCTTCTATATGTTGATGACATCCTTTTGACTGCCTCAAATTCTGATTTTCTTCAACAGATTGTTCACGCCCTACAAACGGAGTTTCCTATGTCATATTCGGTCAAGCTTCATTATTTTCTCGGCGTCAAGGCTGATAACATAAACGACGGCATCTTTCTGAGTCAATCCTCATATGCTACGGAGATCATTCAACGTGCCGACATGGAAGATTTTATGCCTTGTTCCACTCCTGTAGGCTTACAATCAAAACTCTCGGCCACTGATGGTGACCCGGTTCCGAATCCTACACACTATCGTCAACTTGTCGGAGCTCTTCAGTACCTTACGTTTACGCGTCCGGATATAGCTTATGCAGTCAATCAAATATGTCTATATATGCACGATCCTCGTCGACCGCATCTCACTGCACTTCGTCGGATCATTCGCTATGTTCAAGGAACCAAAAGTCACGGGTTACAACTTCTGCCATCTAAGATTGATCACTTAATGGTCTATACTGATGTCGATTGGGCTGGTTGTCCTGATACTCGGCGGTCTACTTCTGGTTATTGCGTTTACTTGGGTTCTAACTTGGTTTCTTGGTCTTCTAAGCGTCAACAGACAGTTAGTCGTTCAAGTGCCGAAGCAGAATACAAAGGTGTTGCGAATGTTGTAGCTGAGCTTTGTTGGATCCGAAATCTAATGCTTGAACTTGGATTTCCTATCTCAAAAGGTTCGATAGTGTATTGTGATAATGTTAGTGCGGTTTATCTCGCACATAATCCGGTAAAGCATCAACGAACAAAGCACGTTGAGATAGACATTCATTTTGTTCGGGAGAAGGTGGCTTTAGGAGAAGTTAAAGTCATTCATGTGCCTTCTTCACTTCAGTTCGCAAATATTTTTACAAAGGTTCTCCCAACAAGCTTATTCAACGATTTCAAGTCCAGTTTAACGGTTCGAAGTCCCGACCATTCAACTGTGGAAGGGTGTTAGAGAATATCTCTTATTCTCCCAAATATCTTGTTCTGTTTAGATTTGTAACTAAGTCTTTGTACATCCCTGAAAATATGTAACAACCTTGGCTATTTATACAGCTTCAAAATCAATACTACAGATCACGTTTTCTATAACTTTCAAATACAACATTTTAAAAATATTAATTTCTTTTTAATTTTATAAAATTTGAATATTTCCATAAAAACTTATTGAATAAATTCGTAATTATAAATATATTGTTATATTTAAGTAAGCAATATACATCATTCATAAATTTATATTTAAATATATTAAAAGTGAGCGGATATCCAATTTATATATGATTTTTCCGTATTTGTGTTTGCCGTAAAGAGTTAGAGTTATGAATATTTGATTTTTTTAGTTGGAATCAAAGCGAATAACAAAATAAATATAATGAGATATTTTGTCTAATCCTATTGATCATTTGTAAATAACCACCACAATATTGTCTTTCGTAGCTAGAATTTGTGGACAAATGAACTTAAATATTTTCAAATTGTAGAAGATAAATCTCGATATTTAAAAGTAGATGTACATTCGAAATATTACTTTAGTATTAGTAGAAAAGACATGGAGATTTAAGAATCGATAGTTTTAGTGAAGGATAAGGAGAATGGTGGGTCTACATGTACATAGTTCATAATCCGTTTCTACAGCTTCTACGATATTAGTTATGTGGTTCATATTGCCTCGCCAGCATCTTTTGGCCGCTTTATGACCAAACAAGATAAAAGGGAGAAACAGATATCACTTGAAATAGAATGCTTGTGACTGTTTGACAATCAGTGTGAATGTCCTCACAAAGACAAAAGTAATCGAGGGTATCAAAAGATGTGTGGTGTATAGAAGACCAATACCGGTTAAGACTATCTATATAGACCAACCGTATATTATTTATGTCTCGTGAAATATTTTGCTAAACTATTTTATTTGTATAAATATTAAATTATTTGTGAGATTCCGATTTATAGAGAAATAATGATGTGTGAGGAAAGCTTAAATGATTGTGTAACAAACCGTCCAGCGAGACCCACCGGCTGATTCTGCAGAGCATCGACTCCAACCCCTCACTTCTGACAAACCAACCAGCCAAGTAGGTTGTTGGTGGCATGGCGTTCTTTTTTAACCCAAATGTCATGTTTGGCGTTACTCGAACCCATAACCTCACCCTTTAACCGCCCTCCCACCGGACAAGTTGTCACCAATTGACATTTCGGAATTGCTTATAAAAATTTAACTTTATTGTGTATTCTATGTTTATTATCTTTTAAAAGATGGTTTTCAACTTTGAATCAGGCTTTATGTTCTATAATTAATTTTAGTATTTTATGGAATTTATGATATATATATATATATATATAGAACACTTAGCAATTTATATTTATTGTCTATAAAATATTTTTTCTTAAAAAAACATGTAGTGTTTTTGATCAACAAGTTTAGACTTCTCTATATTTGTAAAGTTTCCAACTACTTTTTTCGAATTATAATAGAAAAATAGCATACTAATGATTAGTGAGAATTTTCACTTCGTCAATAACCTATGTTCTATGCGGAGAGATTGAATAATTTATATCACAATTTTATATGTATGACATATGTATTTATTATCCGTTGTATTGGAAATTTGGTCAAAATACTACAATTTTATGTTAAACACATCTTAAAGAAGCATGTTTTTGAGGTAGTTTCATAAGAGAATGATGTTAATCGGTTCATTTGATTATAGCCTACATATAAAATAATGTTAATTAAGTCGATTGGACAACTTAATTAGGTATGCATAATAATCTTATATAATTTTAATAAAAAATAAATATAAAAAATATATTTTAGAATATTCGAATCCAAAATCATCTTATACATATCATTATTAAAACTTGTAGATCATGTAAACTTAAATATTTAATGTTACAAAATAATTAGAACCACAAAATTTTCCATTTACAACGATGAAAGACATTATAGAAAGTTAATATATGCATTTGGGAAAACTATTTTTTTATTTAAAATTCATAAAAATTTACATATAAAACTATAAATACGTAACTTTATTACTATGATTATGAATTGAGGCATACATTAATTCATATTGACTGTTACATGGAAAGTAAAATATTATTTAAAATCTTACATATCACTTTATTTACACGAAAGTCAATTGTACATGGTCTATATTTATTTATCGAGAATTTTATAGAAATTATTATATATTTATAGTTGGATTCTGATCTTTACGGGTTTGATTAAGGTTCATATACCCATTTAAATTATATAAAAATTAAAAAAATCCAAATATACCTAAAAATCCTCAAACTTCAAAAACATTTCGGATAATCCATGCATTTTTGTATATTTTAGATTTCTAGATATTTAAAATAACTAATATACTTAAGTATATAATTGTAACTAGGTGGTGGTCCGTGCAGAAGCACGGGCATGGTGATTTTTGAAAAAATTAATCCTAAAAACACACATTTTGATACCTTATCGTAATATGTATTCTGAAAAAATAGTTACATCCTTTTAAAACAAAGAAATCCAAAACCAAAAACACACTATCTAACGCAAGTAGATCATTGACGATCCATTACGAATCTTCTAATGCACCAGACCACCTTACATAAAAATTTACAAAACATTGCAAATTTAGTATTGTCATTTTAATACCATCTCCTACGTTCTCTTCTTAGTTTAATTTTCTTTGGGTTTATTATTGACTTAACCTTGCTATAATTTTAAGTGTTTTGTCTTTAAAATTTTCTTAAAATTTCTTTGAGTTTAAATTACAATTTTAATTTTTAAATGTTATGATTTTAAGTGATTTTTTAATATTTTATGATAATATATTTCCTCTCTACTATAGTATTATTTTAAAATCATAATATTTTAAAAAATAAAAAGTAAATTTGTTCAAAAACTATAATAATTAATAAAATAAAATAAATTTCATGTTTAAGAATTGTACCGGTTCAATGTTTCGTTAGTTTTCGGTTTGTTACCGGTTTAATCAGGTATATGGTAAGAGTATTTATTCTTTACATAATTATTTATTCGTTACAAAAATTGAACCAATTTGAGGAGATGCTTATATAGAGACGATATATAACTATGTGTTCCCGAATTACTTATCAAAACATGCCATGAGAATTACGTGTGTGCAAGGAATAGAAAAAAATTACATGCCATGAGAATTACTCATCAAATCATTATTTGATGGTAGCTTATTGAAATTCCAATGGAAAAAAGAGAAACCACAAGAATAAGAATTTCAAAGCGATTGTTATAAGATAAATACGATGTGCTTTTTTAATTTTTATAAATACATCATAATTTTCAGTAGGGTTAATATAGTCTTTTACAAATACGAGTCCTTTTTTTAAGCGAAAAATCATAAAGAGCCATTAAGAACATGACACATAAGCGAGAATCTATTTTAAAAAAAAAAGATTACAAAACTGACGAGCTCTAGAATTGCGCCATATCATCCACAAATTCTGTGAGCGCGCCACGTGTACAAGCGACTTCTCATATAATATATATATAGATTTCTGTACTTTTAGGTACTCAAATATTTCGTATTGGGTTGAGATCGGTTCCGATTTTCTGGTTATCAAAATTTTACATCTGTACGAATATTTTACATGTTTCGGTTTAGATTTGGTACAACTTTTTTGGGTAGGATTCACTTCAGTTCTATGGATCTAAATATTTTTTCCACACTTACCTATACCCGTGAATTCAGGAACAACCACCTAATAATTAATAATATGAAAATTTATTTTAATTTATATTTTAACATTGACATATGCCACTTTCAAAATAAAAATTAACACGTCGAAATCCGACTAGCTACATTTTCACTTACATGTCATACTCACATCAAATGTGATAATCTTTATATAATAAAATTATATTTATTTCATTTATTTGGTTTTTATACAAAAAGATTATTAGTTTTTTTAAATTGAAAGCCTATTAACTATTAAGTTAGGCTTCCTACAAGTACATATTTTCATCGATGTGAATATGTTTGTAATATAGTTTTGGACATAATTTATAATCTAGTTTGTTGGTCTACATATGATGCAGACACAGTAATTTTGTAAATAATAAAAAATTTGATAATTAAGAAATATAATATTTTATTAAGTTTTAAATTATTGTGCATTATTAATATGCCACACACACACAACACACGCACACACACACATTTTTTGACATGTCCTACATATAATAAAATACTTTATTATTTTAACATTCGATCCCGCTAAAAATTATGAAATTAATAACAATAATACTTGTTTTTTTGTCATCTAGCTTAATGGCAAGTAGTTCCTTTCACTAGAGGCAAGTGCAGAGCTCGAATCCTGGTTCTGTGAGATGGCAGGAAAGGTAGTGCAAATATTGGCCCACTTGCTCCTCTCAATAACAACAATACTTCTGATAACCAGAAGTGAAGAACCAAAAAAATCGAATCGAGACCGAACTGGAGTTAGAAAATAACTGAGTGGTTCTAATTTTTGAAAACCGAAAAAATGGAACCGAATTGAAACCGAACCTAATGGGAACCAAAAAAACCGAAAGTGTCTAAAGGTACTTAAAAATATCCAAAAATATACCCAAAATATCCGAAAATGCCAAAAATAATTACAAAAAACTCAAAAATATATGAGCACTAATACCCAAATGGTTACTTATCTAAAAAAATCAAACCCGAACCAGAACCGAAATATTTTAGGAACCGATTGCTTCCAATTTTTGAAAACAAAAAAAACAGAAAACTGAAAGGACCAAACTGAAAAACCAAACATCCAAGCCTAATTAAAAGAGATTATACACTCTATCTAACATGGGTAAATACAATATTTACAGGTTTTTTTTTTTGAAAGTTGACCTGTAAAAAACTATGCTCCTAACAAAATAAATCCTAAATCATACATTTTTCTACAACAATGTTTATGTTGATCCATAACTGATTGTTATGTTTTTTTTGTTTAGCTACTAAAAAGATAGAAATATGAGTTTTTGCGGGTGAACCTAAATTTATAGTTTTTTTAAAAAAAATTGCTTTGGTGAGAAAGAAAATATTTCATGAGAAACATACTTTAGCACACACACACACGTATATCAATAGATATAAAATTTATTGGATTGAATTATCTATTTTGGATTAGTGATTTAAAATGATTTACATTTTAGTTTAATATTATTATATTTAATCTAATTTTCATCAATTAAGAGTATCATTATTTTTAATTTATTTGGACAAATGAAACTCTTTTTAATATTTTAATTTTTTTGGAGTTACTATTTAAAGTATTTATTTTTCATAAAAGTACAAAAGATAACGCTATTTTAATCTTTTATGAATTCTATATATATATATATATAATGTGTAGTATAAGCAACAATCTTTATCATATACAATATTTGTATTGCATGATACAAGAATAATATAGAATCCCGTGATACAAGAACAAAAATAAAAAAATTTACATTGTAAAATTAATAACATATAAAAGTATGGTTCATATTAGTAGATTCTAAATAAAAATTCATATTCAAATAATACGCGTAGTTATGGTCCGTGTAAGTAAATTTTAGTTTAAAATCAACGTCTAGTTATACATTAATTGTATTTTGTATTGCAAGTAATTTTTTTTTAAAAGTGACTCAGATTACCAAAATTATAAGAGACAATATCTTTTTTTTGTCAACCACGCATTAATGAGAAGATCTCTCCAAAGTTGGGTAACCAATTCGGGGGAGAGGAGTCTACAAAAATACAATCATGTGAAAAAGAATGGAAATTTCGAGCCAAACTATATGCTGGAGAGTTCGCCGCTCGCGGGATGTGTGACACAAAAAAACCTGGGAAGAAACCTTTTAAAATCTAGAGATCCTGAATGAGTGTATGAAAGGCTGACCAATCATCTGAATGGTGGATAATACTGGTGAGTTCCGTACATTCCGTCTGGAATAGGTGACAATCAATTCTTCGTATGTGAAGTTCAGACATCACCCACATCAGTGCTTCAAACTCTGAGTGTAGAGGTGAAAGGCTCCGACGCTGACATTTTCCTCCCATCAAGATGACGTTGTTATCTCTATCCGTGCAGTACCATCTAAGTCCAGAAGAAGAATCAGAAGTCCAAAAGAAGAATCAGATTGTTTCCAAGAACCATCAATCAGGCAAATCAAACCCTCTGTTGCGTCCCATTCCACAACAGATTGTTCCTCCTCTAAAGAGGAATTCTACGCTTCTTTCCAAGCTAAGTAGTATGTCTCTGCGTTCTGGAAAATTTCCTCCACCTCCAAATGTACCCCTTGAAAAACTTTGTGATTCCTTGCTTTCCAGATTAGCCATAAAATCCATGGGAAAAAATTAGATTGATCCCTATCATGGTTCCTCAGAGGATTCCTCCATAAGAGATAATCCATATTGGCATAAATTGAACTTGATGGAAAAGCCTCCATCCTTTCTGGATTTTTGCAGAAGCTCCAGATCTGCGTAATCGATGTACATCCATAGAAGATATGATTAATGGTTTCCTCAAAAGAACCACAACGCTTACAAATTGTATCACATCGTACTCCCCTATGAGCCAGTTCTGTGGTTACCGCCAAATTTCCTGAGAGAATTTGCCAAAGAAGAGGTTGTATCTTCATAGGGCATTTTATTTCCATGTGGACGCTTTCAAAGCTTCCAGACTTGGTCCCCATCCGTTATTATTAATATGATTATCTCCACAGAATTTAGTAGTTTATACCCTGACTTGACCGTATATTATCCTGATTTTGTATAGTGTCAAACTAAACCATCATGCGTGAAGGTACGACTTGGTGGATACCCCGAATTAATTTTATATCCTCTTGATTGAATAATTCCTGTAATAGTGGAAGATGCCAAATCTTCATCAAAGGATCTATTAACTGTTGAACTTGCAGACCCGGATGCCAGACACTACCCAGCCCTCTCGCCGGGCACGGAATAACATCTGGAATCCATGGGTCATGCCATATTGAAGTATTTACTCTAGAACCTTTTCATATCCTAATTCCTTGTTTAAGTAAACTTTGGGTTGAGAAAATACTCTTCCAGCCGAACGAAGGGGAGTGAGGCTTCATTGCGTTTAGAGGATGAATTTTTCTAAAATAACGTTCGTGTAAGATCCGAGCAACCAGTGAACCAGGAAACTGTATTAGCCTCCATAGCTGTTTGGCCAATAATGTCGTATTGAAATCCTCCAATGATTTGAAGCCTAAGCCTCCATTCTCTTTGGAGGTACATAATTCGTCCCATGCAACCCAATGGAGACCGTGATTACATCCATTGGAGCTCCACCAGAAATTTGAGATTGCACTGGTTAACTTTGTTGTTAACATTCGGGGAAGCTTGAAACATGAAATGACATAATTGGGTAGCGCAAGAGCAACTAATTTAATCAGGATCTCTTTGCCCCCTTTTGAGAGAAACTTGGATGACCATTCATTCACTCGATCACCTAGTCGTTCTTTAACATAGTTAAAAATCTGACTTTTGGACCTGCCCAAACTCTCAGGAATCCATAGATAGGTACCCATGCCACCTTCGTTTGTGATGCCTAGAATATTCTTCATTGTTCCCTTAATTTGTTCAGGGACATTTTTTCCAAACATTATCGATGGCTTATCAAAATTTATTACTTGGCTCGAGGCCACCCCATAATCCCGTAAGACATCTAGGACAACATGACATTGTGATGCCTCTGCCTTACAGAAGAAAAGATTGTCATCAGCAAAGAGTAGGTGTTATATTGTCGGACTATGATGTGCTATCTTTACACCTGTTATGGTGTTATCCCGTTCTTTCCGTTTTATATTGGCGATAAGGACCTCCGTACAAATAATGAATAGATAAGGAGACAAGGGATCACCTTGTCTTAAACTTCTTTGTGGCACTATAGTCTCCGTCGGCTTACCATTAAAAAGGAGTCTGTATGATACAGATTGAACACACCACCTTAGCCAAGAGGTCCACGCCTGTCCAAACCCCAACTTCATCAGGACTGCTTCTAGGAAGGCCATTCAATACGGTCATAAGCTTTGCTCATGTCCGTCTTAATGGTCATAAATTCATGACGAAACCTCTGATTAGTGCGTAGACCATGAAACATTTTTAGCCTCAGACACAATACCTTTGAAATAATTTTATACCCCACATTGCATAGACTAATTGGCCTAAGTTCCGTCACTCTTTTCGGTTGATCCATCTTTGGTATAAGGCAAATATTTGTTACATTCAGACGCCCGTCGAAACTACCACGTGTGAAGAAGTCCCGGACCAATTTAACGAGATCGTCCTTCAATATTCCCCAACAGCGTTGGAAAAACAAAGCTGTCATTCCATCTGGCCCAGGAGTTTTTTCAGGGTGCATAGCAAAAAGTGCAGATCGTACCTCCTTCTCCGTAATGTCCCTTATCAATATCTGGTTTATATTGTCCGTAATAACATGATCAATATTCTCAAGGACCCTCGCAAAATCTCCTGTCCTAGTAGGTTTAAACAATTCAATAAAATATTCAGCCATTATATTTTCCATTCCTTTCGATGTTTCCTCCCACTTCCCTTGTGAACTAAATAATCTCGATATACGGTTTCTTGCTCGCCTTTGTTTAGTTGAGGCATGAAAAAATTTTGTATTTCTATCCCCCTCTTTTATCCAGAAATTCCTACTCTTTTGTTTTCAATGAATCTCCTCTTCCTTATAATTTTCTTGAAGTTTCTTTTTAATTTAAAAAATAGTATCATGAAGGACCGAGTCATTATTTTGAGCTTCCTCCAATTTATCCTTCAAATCTTCAATCTTCTCCTTTCCTGGGGGACATTATTTTTTCTCCACCAGGATATTGAGTTTCGACAGTTATAAATTTTTTCTACAAAAGCTGGGACCCGAAAATTCCTGGTACGTTGCCAGCCACACGCTGTGGCCTCGACAAATCCCTCTTTTTTTATCCATATTTTATCAAAGCGGAAATTTTTATAATATTTCTCTACCTTGTAATTAGACTTAAGCAATATTGGCCGATGATCAAATCCAGTTCTTGCTAAATATTCCACTTTGGAGTGGTCAAAAATATTGTGCCTCCTCATTTCTGGTGGCTCTATCAAGCTAATTACATCGTACATTCTGTTTATTACGCGTGCCTTTCCAAAAAAAATTGGTCCCTGACACATGGGAATTTCAGCATTTCGCAATGCCTTAGCATTTGGTTAAAGGGGACAAAAGATGTTGCGAATCTCATTTTTTCCCATTTTTCTCATGATTTCCTGTTAATTCATTTAGATCCCCGATCATCAACCATGGTGTTGTTCTGTTTGCTCCTATTTCCATTAGTTTATCCCAAACAATACATCGATTTGCGGCTACTGGATTGCCATATACAAACAATATTGAAACCTTAAACCCATGAACCAAGGCATTGACGTCAATAATGCGATTACTTGAAAAAAGAATATCAAGTTTTATTTCATTATTATAAAGAAGGACAAGACCACCACTTAGTCCTAACGGTTCGACCGTGTACAAATTAATAAAACCAAATTCCAATTGAAACTTTTTAAAATACTAGACGATTGTTTAGATTCTGATAGAACATGATATCGAGTCTAAATTTATTCCATAAATCCCTCAAATTGTCAGATGTCAAGTCGCTCTCTAGTCCTTGACAGTTCTAGATCAAGATCTTCACGGATGTGCCCGTGGATTCAGGGGAGCCACCATTCCTTTCTTCGTTTTCTTGGGATTTGCCGTGACCTTTGTGCCTCCCTTAGCCTCAGTATCCAAAACTTTCGTCCCTATACCACGAAAGAATGAAGATTTAGAACCTTGTGAGACCTTTGTATTTTTTATTCTTGATATCCAATCGCTCTTTAGGCGAGGCCAATAACATCATATTTATTTTCCTAATACTCATTCCTTTTATCTTACCCGGACTTTTCCTATACGTAGAAGGCATTCCTTTCCTATGATCCAAATTAATGGTTTTCAAATCTGTGACAATCTCATCTAAACCCATATTAGGAATAAGTTTAATAGAGTTATTATCTTCATCGGCAATGAATAACTCGTTCTCTGTGCCATTTGTTTCCAGCCCCTCACACTCCAATAAGACATCATTCTCATCTGCTTGTAAATATTTGTCCAAAGCCATCGCCCAACTATCCTCTGTTATTCCTGTTTCCTTCCCGATCGGTTCTGACCCAGTAACCTACAAGACCGAAGACTGATAATAATATCTCTGAATGAAGAAAAGTCTCTTAAATAATTTATATATTTCATATTACGTAAAAATAAATTGAATAAATATCAATCATTTTTGAAAAGTATATTTTGAGTCTTAATTCTTCTTGCATATTTAATAATTCTTTTGTGGTGAATCAAAGGTAAAAACTTAAGATGTACAAAATTAAAAACTTAAAATCAACTTTATATGACGTCAAAACAATCAATTTTATATATTATATAAAATAACTACTATGAAAAACACGTATTAGATTATCACTTTTATAATGTTATATATTATAAATTTTATGTGTATTTTATAATTTTTTATTTTAAGATTTCTAATTTTTGCTCTTATTTAATTTTTTAACTACACAACTCTAATTTTAAAATAAGCTAATATGTTTCTATTTTTTGTTATTTTATTTTTCAAGAATTAAAACCTAATAATATGAAAGTTTCTATTAATTTCTATTTCTACACTGACACATGCCACTTTCGAAATAAAGTTAACACATGTCGAATAGGGTGAGTTACAATTTCCCTTACATGTCACACTCATGTCGAATGCAATGAGCTTTATATAATAAGGTTATATTATTTCATTGATTTTTTTATACAAAAAGATTATTAGTTTTTAAAATTGAAAGCCTATTAACTATTAAGTTAGGCTTCCTACAAGTACAATTTTTCATTAGTGTGAATATGTTTGTAATATGGTTTTGGACATAATTTATTAATTAGTTTGTTGGTCCGTATATGATACGAACGCAATATTTTTATAAATAATAACGATTTGATAATTAGGAAATATATTATTTTATCAAGTTTTAAATTATTGTGCATTATTAATATGCTATTTCGAAAAAACGTGATTTTCAAAATTTTAATTGTATTATTTTCAAATTTGATTCAATACACGTTTTTATATATATTTTACTACGTATTGTTTGACATATTCTACATATAATAAAATACTTTGTTGTTTTGACATTCGATCCTGTTAAAAATTATCATATTAATAACAATAATACTTATGACAATCAGAACTATGGAACCGAAAAATCGATCGAAACCGAACTGGAATTAGAAAATAACTGAATGGTTCCAAATTTTGAGAACTGAAAAACGAAACCGAGCTGGAACTGAAGCTAACGGGTAACGAAAAATCAAAAGTATCTAAAAGTACTTAAAAATTTCCAAAAATATTCAAAAGTACCTTAGAGTACCTAAAATATCCGAAAATACCAAAAACAATTAAAAAAACTTTAA
Organism: Anastatica hierochuntica; assembly: GCA_900406275.1. Lineage (NCBI taxonomy): Eukaryota > Viridiplantae > Streptophyta > Magnoliopsida > Brassicales > Brassicaceae > Anastatica > Anastatica hierochuntica. Next base: position 1,502 of record OVAN01007656.1, on the reverse strand, counting down.
AATATACGAGAACTAATACCCAAATGGTTAGTTAACTCAACTGAACCAAACTCGAACTTGAACTAAAATATTTTAGGAACCGAATGATTCCAACTTTTGAAAACAAAAAAGAACCGAAAACTAAAGGGACCAAACCCAAGAACCAAACGCCCAAACCTAGTTAAAATTGATTATACATTCTATTTAACATGGATAAGATAGAATATTTAAAGGTTTTTTTGACATTTAACCTCGTTATAAACTATGTTCTAACAAAATAAATCCTTAATCATACACTTTTCTACAACAACGTTTATGTCGATCCACAACTGGTTATTATTTTTTGTTTAGCTATTAAAAAAAGATAGAAATATGGTTTTTTTGCGGGTGAACCTAAATTAATAGTTTTTTTTAAAAAAAAATTTTCTTTGGTGAGAAAGAAAATATTTCATGAGGAAAATATTTTAGCTATTAAAAATATAGAAATGTGTTTTGTAAGTCAATTTTTTCCATGTATATTTTTTTAGCTAACTCATTATTCTTATTTTAAAAGAATTGTTTTTATTTAATTTTAAAATAAATCAATATTATTGAGAATATTTAAAATAATGTATTTATAGTTTAATTTATATATAATAATGATTAAATAATATTATTAAGAATTCCTTTTTCGTTGAATTTTTGTTTTTGTTAGTTTTCCTTTTTTTTTAAGTTTTAATTTATTTTTTCCTTTTTCTTTTTTTTTTTTTAATTTTTTTATTTAATTGAAATTCATTAAAAGTAGTCATGTAATCAATCACCTCAACTTTTAATCTTAGCCAAATTCACTTTGCAAATAATATATAAGACTAGGTGGTGCCCGCAAATTCGCAGGTGTAAGTAGGATAGACAAAATACTTGAATCCGAAGAATCAAAGCGAATCCGATCCAAAAAAGTGATACAGAATCTGAATCAAAATGGTAAAATATTTTTATGGATTCAAAACTTCAATAGATGAAAAACTAAAATCGATCTCAGCACAATTCGAAATATTCCAAGTATCCAAAGATACCTAACTTATAATTATATACTTAAATATACGAGTTATTTTAGTTATAATGTCCAAAACATTTAAAATACCCTAAAATATTCGGATTATCCCAAAAAATTGGATTGTTGAGGTTTTTTTTATATATATTTGCGTTTTTCTACATAATTTAAATGGGTATCAAACCTGCAAAGATAAAAACTGAATAAAACTTAAACATCTAGCCTCGAAAACTCATAATCAGAATTAACACGAACGACTGAACTCGAACGATACTTGAACGCTCGTTCGAACGCCCACCCTTAGGTAAAAGTATTATATGAAAGATTTTACTATAATGTGATATTTTTATGTTTACTAATCATATTAAAAGATATAATATTTGTTATATATTTTCATTTATAATAAATAAAATGTGATTTTATTGGTCGATATTTTCTAATATATTAAAGGGAGACTTACAAAAATACACCTTTGTATTGTCTGTTTTTCAAA
>OVAN01007655.1:433-11010 GCA_900406275.1 Anastatica hierochuntica | reverse complement strand
TTCCTAGACGCCTTCTCCGGATATAACCAGATACTCATGCACCCGGATGACAGAGAAAAGACGGCCTTTGTGACCGACCAGGGACTCTACTGCTACAAGGTGATTCCATTCGGCCTCAAAAATGTCGGAGCAACATACCAAAGGTCCGACCAGCTCGGCAAGACGATGGAAGTATACATCGACGACATGTTGGTCAAGTCATTACGCGAGGATGATCATACCGACCACTTGCGAGAATGTTTCTCCGTTCTTAACAAGTACGACAAGAAGCTCAACCCAACCAAATGCACCTTCGCCGTCACCTCCGGCGAGTTCCTGGGGTAACTAGTGACCCAGCGCGGGATAGAGGCTAATCCCAAGTTGTTATCAGCCATCATGAACATGAAGTCACCTAGCACGGTGAGGAAGGTGCAGCGGCTCACTGGACGGATAACAGCCTTGAGCTGGTTCAATTCCTGCTCTATCGACAAGTGTCTCCCGTTCTACCAGAAGCTTCGCTCCAACAAGAAGTTTGAATGAGATGAGTCATGTGAAGAGACATTCACCCGATTGAAGACATACCTCACCACACTACCAATATTGTCCAAGCCAGAACCTGGCGAAGTTTTGTACCTTTACATCGTGGTGTCCAGCGCGGCAGTCAGCGGAGTCTTAGTACGAGAAGAGAGCAACGAACAAAAGCCCATTTTCTACATCAGCAAATCTCTGGCAGACGCAGAGACTAGATACATGGTGACCGAAAAACTGGCATTGGCTGTGGTCACGTCGACGCGAAAGCTCCGCCCATAATTCCAGTCTCACTCTATCGTCGTATTGTCCAACCACCCGCTCCGCACCATACTTCACAGCCCAACGCAGTCAGGACACCTAGCTCGGTGGGCGATTGAACTTAGCGAATGCGACATCGAATATATACCCCAAACTGCGCTGAAGTCACAAGTCCTGCCAGTTTTCATCATTGAAATAGCCCCAGGATCGAGCTCCGACACAGAGGTTCCAGGCACCTGGACTCTTCACATGGACGGTTCTTCCTCCATCAAGGGGTCGGGCATTGGCGTGCAGCTTGTATCACCGACCGGAGAAACTATAGAGTAATCTTTCCATCTTGCATTTTCGGCCTCCAATAATGAGGCAGAGTATGAAGCATTGCTCGCAGGGCTACGTCTGGCGAAGGCAGTACAAGCAAAAAAGATCGGCGTATTTTACGACTCCCAGCTCGTCGCGAACCAGTTCAACGGGGAGTATGAAGCTCGGGACGATCAAATGACCGCATACCTGAAGATGGTGCAAGCGGAAGCAACAACGTTTGACGAATTCACCTTGACCAAGGTGCCGCGAAAGGAGAACTCTGCCGCCGACGCACTAGCCGCGTTGGCCTCCGCCTCTGCTGACAGTCTTAGTCGTACAGTTCCAGTAGAAACTCTGCCCAAGTCCAGCATTAGCGAAATCCTGGCAGCGCCGACCTCGGAAACTCATGACGACCTGACCGACCCGCAGCACGCCATGGCACTTCACGAGGACGACCTCAGCGGCGACCCTGGCAACATCACTCTCGAAGGACTTGGGGAAGGGGAAGACTGGCAAAACGAGATAAGGAGCTACATCGCTGACGGAGATGTCCCACCTAACAAGTGGCAAGCTCAGAAGCTGAAGCAGAGGAGCGCGCGCTACACATTATTTGAAGATAAGATCTTCCGACGAAGTGCCACGGGCGTCTACCAGTATTGCGTACACGGTGACGAGGTCAAGCAAATCGTCAAAGAGGTCCACTCAGGCGTCAACGGGAACCACGCTGGCGGCAGATCGCTAGCTCAAAAGATACGCAAGCAAGGCTACTATTGACCTGCCATGGAGCGCGACTGTCTGCCATATGCAAAGAAATGTGAATGGTGCTAGCGACATTCCCCCATCATCCGCCAGCCAACCGAGCTAATGAAGTCAGTCATGACACCGTACCCGTTCATGCGCTGGGTGATGGATATAGTTGGCCCGCTGCACAAGGCAGACAAAAAGCAATACCTGCTTGTTCTTACCGACTATTTCTCTAAGTGGGTCGAGGCAGAGGCCTACGCAAAGATTAAGGATAAGCAAGTCATTGACTTCTTGTGGAAGAACATCTTGTGCCGTCATGGTATCCCGCACGCGATTGTTACGGATAATGGCTCACAGTTCACCTCCAAGGACTTTGAACATTTCTGTTCCGTTTACAAGATCACAATCCAGTATCCAACGCCTCACAATCCTCAAGGCAACGGGCAAGCTGAAGCAACAAACCGGCGTATTGTAGAAGTTCTCAAGAAGCGGTTGACTACCAAAAAGGAAAGTTGGGCCTTCGAGCTTGACGGAGTCCTCTGGTCTCACCGGACTACGCCGCGACGTGGAACGCAGCAGTCGCCTTATTCCCTTGTATATGGCGTTGAGGCAATGATACCCGCCGAGGTACGGGTGCCAACACTCCGCCGTCAGGTACTCCATGAAGATGAACCCACTAATGACGAGCTATTACAAATGAACTTGGACACGATTGAGGAGCAGCGGGAGCTCGCCTTCATTCGTCTTCAAGCTTACCAAAACCAGGACGCCAAGTGCTACAATAAGAATGTCAACCCGCGCACTTTCCAAGAAGGCGACTTAGTCCTCCGGCGTGTGGTCGAGATCACTTCCGAGTACCAAGCTGGCAAGCTCGGCGCCAGTTGGGAGGGCCCCTACAGCATCGCCAAAGCGCTGCACCCCGGGGTCTACGAACTTCTTCGCATGGATGGCACGCCGGAACCTCGCCCATGGAACTCGGTGAACTTGAAGAAATACTACTACTAAAATTCATTTTCGCTTCATGTGAGCAAAAAAAAAAAACCCAAGCCCTTTGGGCCCCAAAGTAATTGAACTACAGAAAGGCTTGATCCCTCCAGGGTACGTAGGCAACCCGTTGTGGGTACAACTGTTATAATAAAAAAACACATATTCTTTGACTTGTTTTTGTTCAAGTCCTTTGCCTTACAAAGCTCGGTTTGGTCGGCGCCCTGGCCAGGTTCCCCGACCTCCGAGTTAGCTGCACGCTTCTCACAAGTGCCTAAGTGAAACGAAACCATGGATGTGGAAAGGCGACCTTTGGATGGTTCCCCACATCCCGGTATGACTTAAGCATACCTCTATAGGAAAGCCAGACCACGTCCGCAAGACACTCGAAAACCAAAGTCTCTCTTCTAATTAAGTAAGAGACCTCGAGTGTGGCGCGGGGTAAGCCGGCAGCGCGCTGCGCCCAAACGCCAAGTCCTGAAACAGGGTAAGCCGGGGACATTCCTCGCGCTTAGGTTCGCTACTTAAGATAAGAGTGAACTCAATGAGAGGGCCCTCGCGTTCCACAAGTCGCAGAACTTGCGTTGGGAAACAATATTCCCTTCTAAACGACTTTCTCCCGTTAACACACCAAAAAAAAAACTTGGAGTCAAGATGTAAAAAACAAAAACAACACAACGCTTGAGCATCAACAAGATGCTTTCGTGTGCTTGAACGCTTGAGCATCAACAAGATGCTTTCGTGTGTTTCAACTTGAGCATCAACAAGATGCTTTCGTGTGCTTCAACTTGAGCATCAACAAAATGCTTTCGCGTGCTCCAACTTAAGCATCAACAAGATGCTTTCGTACGCCTCAACCTAAAGCATCAACTGGCAAGCGTCAAACTAAGGTAAAAATAAGTGAAGTTCTCGGGACTTAGACAAAATGCCTATTTTCCAGAGAGCGTTGTGCAAGCCAGAACCAAGTGCCAACCATTCCGGGCTATGGTCCGCTGGCTAACCCGCAGGAGAAGGCTGAATGGGTTGAATTTGAGCAGAAAAGAAAATCTTGACTTAAACTTAGAAAAAGTTGGATAAAAGCCCTCCCAGGCACCAAGAGTCAAGGTTCAAAATAAAAGGAAAGCAGAGATACTAATGAAAACTAGCAAAAACTTAAAACAAATTACAAAGAGAGATATTAGGGCCACAGGCGGCCTATTCTTGGGTTCCTTCGCGATCCTGGGCAAGCTCGGGGCGACACTTGGGGAGATGACAGCAGCGTTGGACCCGAACTGGTTGATCTGGAGGACCGGAGGAGCGGGCGGAGCATCGTCAATGGCAGCAGGTTCCTCAGAAGGTGCCAAGGCCAGGGCGGCTGGGACCATGGCGAGCTCGAGAGGATCAGCGGCTGCAGAGGAAACCTCTGCCTCAGCAGGAGCAGGGGTAGGAGCAAGGATGACAGCCAGAGAAGACCATTCGGAGCTGTCTGACACCGGGGAAACCCGGAGGTCCTCAACAAGATTGAGCTCAATAATGTCCATCTCATTAAGCTCGTCGGCAAAATCCTTAAGGGTTGCCGTCATGTCCTCCTTCTCAGCATCAAGGTCGGGCTCATTCCCTTGGGCCTTGCTCTCCTTGATTTTATCAATAAAGTCAGCCCGGGCCTAGGCATGAGATTGCAAGAGAGCATTCTCCTGTACAAGTTTGGAGTCTTCAATAGCCTGCTCAACCTTCAAGAAGCAGGCCTTGTACTTGGCAGCAGCTTCCTTCCTAGCCTTCTTGGAGGCCTTCCGAGCTGCCCTTTCGATTTGCGCCTTGAGGCGGGAGACTGTTTCCTCATGAGCTTTTGCGGCACAGTCATGACGCCATAACAGGTCGGAGAACTTCTTCTCCGCAGCCTCCAGCTTAGCATCCGTCCTCTCTTCTTCCCTTTGGGCCTCACTATGGGCCTCCTGCAGCTCGTTGAAGAGATCATCAGAATTATTCTTGGCCTCAGCCAAGCGCTTCTCCATCTCCTCCATCCTCTTCTGGGCCTGCTCCTCAGAAGTCTTGAGCTTTCCGAGGGCCTGGGACCAGGATGCTTCGAGAGCCTCATTCTTGACTACAACCTCAGCGACCTTCCGGGCCATGTCCTTCAGCTCGAAGTCCTTCTCATTGGCCATCTTGACCGCCTTCTTGCGCATGCCCCTCTAAACGGTGAGGGTGTGGCGGTCCTGATACCACAAAGACTTCATGCGGACTAGCTCAGCTTCGTACTCCAGCCGAAGGCGGTTGAAGAAGCCCATTCCCTGCGAGCAAGACGTCGGGGGTTAGGAAGGAGAAATCAAACTAAAGGAAGTAGATTCCAGGGAGGCTACCTCAGTGTAACGGACACAGAACTCCTGGTAGGAGTCTGATTGAAGATGGAGCTTCTTTGGAGGGGCCGGGCTGTCAGGGAATTGGACGCCCTCACAAAACTTCACGGCGGCCTCTCTTCTGGGTCCAAGGGAAGAGGTTTCAGGACGATCAAGCTTCAGGGCGAGACCAGCGTCCAGAGGTTGGGAGGAGAGGGTCGCGGGCTCTGAGCTCGCGGAAAGCCCTTTGTCTTTTGGCTTCTTGGGTTCTGACCTTGGTGGGTTAGGAGACCTCCTCTCCTCCGACCTCCGGCGGTCAGAGGGACCTCTCTCACCTGACCTACTCCGGCTAAAGGTCCTCCCCTGCTCAGTACGTTGCCTCTTTGAAGAGCCAGTGGAAGGGGAAGGGGAGCGTTTCTTGGAAGAAGCGTCACAAGCTCGCGAATCCTTTTTACCTGAGCTCCTAGAGGGCCCCGTGGCACTCTCCTTCTCCCTTCTCTTCTTGGCGGCCTCACCGACCACAGCGAGAGAAGCCTCACGGCTTGAGGGGGGAGCAGCAGCGGGAATCTTCGCCGGAGGAGGAGGCATCAGGCCGACAGCAGCAGCGGAACTCGCATTCCCAAATGCCTCCTCAGGGGCAGAGGTCCTCTTCCCGCTCTTAGAAGAGCCAGGGGCCTAAGTGTCAAGGTGACCCTCCTTCAGAAGCTGCTCCTTCTCGGCCTAGAGCCGATCTTTTTCCTCTTTCCTAGACCTCTCGCTGGCAGCAGCCTCCTCTTCGGCCGCTTTCTTGACGGCGGCTGCTTTTTCCTCCTCAGCTTTCTTGGCATCGGCTTTTTCCTTTTCAGCCTTCTTGCGACGAGCTTCAGCAGCTCGCTGCTCCAAGCTAGGGAGGACAACAGTGGGACGCACCATCTTGGAATGGGAAAGTTGAATCCGAGGAGGAGAAGGTGGTGAAGGCTTGCCTGCCCTGGCTGCGACGACCCTGGCAAAAGCTCTGGCAATCTAGTCAGAAGTGAAGAATGCCCAAGTTCTGTTAGGAGCACGCTTCAGAGATGTTATCACTTCCTGGAGATCAACTGGGAGTGAGGGCTTCTTGCGTATAGGAGCAACTGCAAAACAAGGAAATCAGTTAGAAGGGGTGAAGGCGGATAAATAGAAATAGACAGCGACCTAAAAGAGGTCGGCTACCAGGGTCTAGGTTCCACATCCGGCGGGTGGAACCAAAAAACTGCTCAGGCAGTGAGTTGACGTCGGCCAGGACGTAGAAGTACGCCTGCTTCCAGAGGTCGTTTTTGGTCTCAGGGAATGCCACCAGTTGCAGGCGACCTGAGACATAGTTGTGCCCCGTCTTAGCAGAAGCCTTGAAGTTGGTAAGGAGCTCCAGCAACTGAACTCCTAGCTCCACATCTCTCTCTGCAGCGATGACCATCAGACCCAAAATCGTCCTAACAGTCCCCGCCGTTAGTTGGGAGAAAGCAACGGTCTGACGTCGGCAATACAGGACAAAGAGCTCCGGCAAGGGGAAGAAGAGATGGCTTTTGAGGAAATAGGACTCGTACATGCAGAAGAAGCCTTCAGGAGGGGTCCAAGGCCTCTCTGAAGGGGTAGGAAGTTGGATGAACACCGAGTCCAGGATTCTACCCTTCTCCCTCAGAGAACTGATCGATTTGGGCATGCTGGTGGTCGACATAGCATTGAAGAAGGCAGCGGCGGGGGTGACGGTTAATGGTACCGCCGGAATTACTGCTAGAGTAACGTGAGCAGGACCAGCCATCTCGGATTCACCTTCTCCTTCTCTCACGATAAGTGAGAAAGGGGAGAATTCCTCCGTCTCCCCAGAATCAGGGCGATGGGCAGGAAGGTCAACCGGAGGAGAAGAGGGAAGGGGCCTTTCAGCGAGGGGGGGTGGCTGCGTGTCTCTGACCACCGGCGACGGAGAGGAAGAGCCCTGACCAGAAGAGGAGGCGGCTGTGGAAACAGAGGTGTGCTTCGAGGGTTTCTTGCGAACTAGAGGCGCGACGAGGTCCATGGAAGCTCTGGAGGAGTAGAAGAAGCACAGAAGGATAAGGATTGCTGGAGGCGAATCGCAGCGAAAGATACAGAAATCACAAAATAAAGCAAGCAAATAAAAAGAATAAAGAAAACGAAGCAAACCTTTTCTTTTTCTTCAAAGGGGGAGTCGAATCGCAATGAGGAGGGAAGGCAAAAGGTCCCACCTTTTCAATGACACGTCTCGTGGGTGTGGTGACGTGGGCGGCGGATTACACGCAAACGGGGCCCACCGCCAAACCAAATCTTTCTAAAAACTCGCTAACCACAAGATCTCCGAATCAAATTTTCAAATTTCTCGGTTCATTTAAGGCAACTTAGGTCGGTTAACTCCAAATCAGATCCAATAGTGATCTTCTTGCCTTAAGAGGAGCTACTCAAGAGATCCTAATCCCGGGATCTCCGGCCGAGCTTCCAAAGCCAAGCTCTGGGGGGCTATTGGTGGAGGTGGTACCCACCATATCCGGTTCAGAGCGAACCGTCCCAGGATTCAATCAGGGAATCGAAATGCTAACGGGCCATTGAGGTCCATTAAGGAGAATTCGGCCTTACTCGCAAGAAGAAAGAGAGGCCCGACCAATTCAAGCTAAAGGTGAATAAAAACTAAAGAAACAACATTAATGAGAGGAGTTAATACGCATTAATGGAGCGGTTACAAGGTGAAAGGAGGATAAAAGGAGAGGGGGGAGCTCGAGAATAGGGATCAGATTCTTTTTCGGTGAACTTTGCTAGTAGCCATTGTAAACATCTCATTCAAAAATCACTAAAACTATAGCTTTTTCTCACATTTTGTCTCAAGTCATACACCCCATATTCTGTGTGGATTTCGGATCCAACAAGGTGGTATTTACTCTCTGTGTTTAGTCCTTATGTTTCCTTAAAGTGGAAGTTAGTTTTCGTCAAATAAATCTAAAAGTGTTCAGCATTTTTTTTCTTTGAAAGAGTTGATTTTTAATTTTTCGGTTACCGATACTATACTTTGTTTTCTTTGTAGTGGGTTTGACGATTTTTGAATATTATGTGTTTACGAAGATCTGGGGAATTATAGGTTTTATTGGGAATATTTTAGTCGACATTGTATTTAGTATTAGTTTTTTGTGGGCTTTTATCTTGATGGGCCTCCAATGTTTATGTCTGCCAAAATTTGGAAGTTTGTGTTTAGAAGATTAAGTGTTGGTTGCACTCCGCCAAATAGTTTTAATAATCACATGACATCGATCGTCGTTCTCTAACGGTGGAGCTCGGAAAGGTGAGCTTCACCTAGTTACCTAGGATGTCGGGACTTTCCTAGCGTGAACCGTCCTACCGGAGTAGCTGGCTCTCGAATAACTCCTCGATCATGTATTCTTCATTAAGCACAAATTCTTCAAAACCGGGTTAGCTGGCAGCTGGATTGCCGAGAGGAGAACCTTGTACCTGCAAAATGAAGCATAGAGCATCACCTGTCAAGGATGACCAAGTGATCAAACCTCAACACCGGGATGGAGATGCAACCAAACGCGCCGCCAAAGGGCCAAAAAGAAGCTAAAATGACAAGGCCAACTCCTTAAACGCCCACGCACTTCATCTCTAAGAACTAGAGAATGATGTTTCATTGACAAGGGATGAGGTTCAACGATGGCAGAACGAGAACCAACTTCGCATTTAAAGAACTAACAAGCAAAATCCAGAACCAAGAGTGCACACTTCCGGCCATGGACCTCCCAACGTCAAGACCATGGACTGTGTTGTGCCAAAACCGAAGCGGAGACCCCATTCTGCCGACGCCAAAGCACAGACAACTCCACGCGTCGGAACAAGAACGAGACTCTACACGCGCTACCGGGATGCACCAACAAACACACGAGTGAAAGATTTTCCCGGTGCACGCCTAAGGAGGAGGACACCAAAGTCCGATTTGAGAGTGATTGAGAGCAGCTCACCGCCGAGACACCACGACAGGAGGAGACTCGCCACTCAATCAACACCCCTTTTCGGAGCCTACGCAGTGGCGAGAACTAACCGGATGAGGCGAGAGAACAGAGCCCACGCGCCACCAGCTCGTGAGTTGTTACAGATCTACAAAAGAGGGAAAATTGAAGAACGAGCAAATCAAACCCTAAAAGCCGACTCCCTCACACCAAAAGATCTCCTCAACTCGCCGTAACTCCAGATCATAGTACCCACCCAGCAGATCTTACTTCCCCGCGAGCAAAGCCAGAACCCGCCGGAAGAAAACTATGGCCAGAGACACGAGCATATCGCCGATTCGAGCAAATGGTGACGAAGGAGCAAAGAAGCAAACGAGAGAAGGGAGGGAAGGCATCCTCCGGAGCCGGCGAAAGCTCACCGGACCGGAGCGGAACTAAAAGCTTCGGTTTTTGTAGCAGAGAAAAAAGGTATTTCGGGGAGAGAAAAAGGTTCAATCCATTAAACACATTTTATTTTTTTTCGCCCAAATATTGTTTAATATATATAATATAGATCAAACCACAAACCGATTATAAGTATACAGCTGGATTTAATATATGAATACGCTTTTGGCTACTATATATGTAGTACATTTGTTTAAAAATTATTTAATCAGGTTTTTGTCGTGGTAAGTAAAGGTTTACACTAAGTGGGAGGATGGTTTTACGCTTTATAAAATCATCTCTTTCATTCGCAGTTACACAATTTGGAAAATTGTAACCAAACGTATAACCATAGATTTATAACCAAACGTGCTGGTAAAGTTACAGGTTCTTTGGTTTGTGTAAAATATCCTCGAGAAACAATGGAGAAGTAATATGGTGGTAAGGTGCTGTGGAGTAATCTCTCTGTGGGACTAAATTTGTAACACCCGTTTCATATTCTCCCGAGAACGGCGTGTTATGAACCCTAACTTGCCAAACACGCAACTCCGAACATAAATGATCAACTCATAAATCTCATAAATAATGTCTAACACCGAAAATATCTAAACAAACTCAACAACCGTGATAAACCAAGTCTAAAGCCGATAAATAAATAAAATGTCTAAAAGACTAAAATCAAATAAAACCGTTGATCCCAAAACTGTTAGATTTGTTCAATCTATAAACCATGATCCATACAAGTTTCTGATTAATAAGAATTAGAGCAAAAGCGTACGTGATGAATCCATGCTTAGGGATATGAAAGAATAAGGAATGAATCTTCCAAAGCAAACCCTGGATAACTTTAGATCTCTGTTGATGGGGATGCAGAGAGTTTCTGTTAGGATTGCTTTGGGGACCATAACCCTCTATTTATAGAGAATCAATTTCTAGTTCGACACTTCATCAAACTAGAAATTGCCAAAGGTATCCACATATTAATATTTTATAACACTTATGCTCATAACCTTTCCTTTATTACAAAGTGACCACTACAAAATAAGTTATTTAATTAATGACCCTAACACATTTAATCCTTAACATA